>MJUU01064818.1:24920-58572 GCA_002080025.1 Modiolus philippinarum
TGAAACCGCTGAAGCAAATTCAACCAAACTTTACAGGAGTGATGAACTGAAGGTCCTTAACAAAGATTGCTCATTTCGTTCGGATCCAATTAAAAACATGGCTGCCAGCACAGAACATAGTTTATTTTCGCTCTATGGGAAATTCACATAAAAAACAAGGCCACCATGCAGAACATGGAAAACCCTGCTTCAGCATTTTGTCAGGTGAGCGATTCAGGCTCAGTGTCTGAGCCTCTAGTTTAATTTAGGGATCAAATCTTTATGCAGAATTGTTGCATATAGTCTATAGATTTGCAATAAGATTTTGGAATTTTGGTTCCGGTTCCAACTTTGGTAAATATTCTGAGAATGTCAAAGACGCATATTTTTTTTCTTTTTGAGTTTGGCATATTATCTTATATTCTGACAAGTGTTTGGTAAAAAACAAAATTCTGAAAACTTAGGATTCTGAGAGGTGGTTCCAATTTTGGTAAATTTCCTGAAAGTCTCAAAGACCACTTTTTTTTGGAGTTCTACCTAGCAACCATACTTAAAATGTGTGTGTAGTTAAGGACCAACATTTTCATAAATTGGATTTCAAAAATATATGATTCCAATTATGGTAAATTTCCTGAAAGTCTCAAAGACTACGTATTTTTTGGAATTCTATCTAGCAACCATACTTAAAATATTTGTGTAGTTTAGGACGAACATTTTCATAAATTAGATTTCAAAAATATTTGATTCCAATTTTGGTAAATTTCCTGAAAGTCTCAAAGACCACTTATTTTTTGGAATTCTACCTAGCAACCATACTTAAAATGATTTATAGCATGAATGGGTGGTCTCTTCATGACAATGAATAAAACCAGTCACCAGGTGAGCGATACAGGCTCATGTGAGCCTCTAGTTATTATTTTACAATATATCTTATCACAATACTTATAAGAAGTAAAACAGTATTTTGCAGACTATATTTGATTGTTATACCTAAACGTAGATTGTTTAGGTTTTTGTCTGTCTGTCCTTCTGTCTTTTTAGGAGGCTTGTGTATGTAGTAATTATTTGATTTTTCTGATTCACTCTGGTGTGATGTTATGAACTGTATCATTCCTTTACAAGTCTAT
The DNA here is from genome assembly GCA_002080025.1 of Modiolus philippinarum. Taxonomy (NCBI): domain Eukaryota; kingdom Metazoa; phylum Mollusca; class Bivalvia; order Mytilida; family Modiolidae; genus Modiolus; species Modiolus philippinarum. The sequence continues at coordinate 26,027 of MJUU01064818.1, forward strand.
CACAAATCAACTTTCTTTCGGCCAATAACTTTATTTTTTTTTAACCATTATAGCCATATATTGAAATTTTCTGTCAAGGATTTCTCAGTTTGTGTATGTAGTAATAACTGATATTTGGTCTGAAACTTTGGTATGGTGAGTTGTACTGTGTCTCCCCTTTTCAAGTCAAGCACTCATCTACATCCTGTTTGACGATAACTTTGTTTTTTTTTTTCCATCATAGCTGTATAATTAAATTTTTTATCAAGGAATCTCAGCTTATGTATGTAGTAATTATTTTAAATTATGGTCCGAAGCTTTTGTATAATGAGCTGTACCATGTCTCCCCTTTTCAAGTTTGTCACACATCTGCATCTGGTTGCAGATAGCTTTGTTGATTATTTTTCCATTGGTCAAGGATTTCACTGCTTGTGTATGTAGAAATGATTTAATATTTGGTTAGCAGAAGCCATGTTATGATGTGTTGTACAGTGTCTCCAATATTCAAGTCCATCACTCATCTACTTCCTGTTTGCCTATAACTTAACGTCTTTTCATTCATGACCATATATTGAAGATTTCGGTCATGGATTTCTCAGCTTTTGTATATAGTAATTAATTGATATTTGGACTGAAGCTGTGGAATGATGAGTTGTACAGTGTCTCCTGTTTTCAAGTCTATCACTCATCTACTTCCTGTTTACCAATGAGTTTGATTTGTTTTCTTGATATTATTGTGTCCATACTTGTATTGTCCACCCTTGTACTGTGTCTACATCTTTATTGTTTGCACCCACATTTAAATTTTGCTCGTAACATATTGATTCAGAATTCAATGAGCAGTTGTATTACTGACTCCCATTTGTTGACAACTCTTTGTTTTTGAGGGGCAAGGAATATTAGGCAGGTAGTATCAGTGTGTACATCATATTCATGGTCAGGAATATTAAATTTTCACTTATAAATTTGAAAAAGAAAGGAAATGCGGTAAATGTCAAGGAGGAAACATCCCATATCCAGGTTAAAACGACAAAAAACAAAACATCTAGGGGTCACCATATGGTCTTCAACACAGTGAGGAACCTCACACCATATAGTAAGCCCTAAATGGCCCTGAAAAGGTAAAAAAGTGAATAAATCAATGGAAACAAACTACATCCAATAACCCAAATATCAAGAAACTAAAATTTTATAAATTGTTTTCTTGCAGGATCTACTTCCAACAGAAAAATTGCTACCCATTTCTCAGCAGTTGATACATGGAAGAAATCTAAGAAGTCAGGTTTCACTAAGCCTTACAGAGCTACAAATGAAACTTTTGTAGAAGATATAAGTAAGTAGTCTAGAGAATTAAATAGACTAATAATACATAAAGATACAATATTTGGTTTTTAACCAATATTTTTCAGATCATCGGTTTATATTAATTTATAAAATGTCACAGTAGTTGTGCATTAACAAAGATCATGAAACCTTGAATATCCATTAAACAGGGATGTTAAGTCAGCATCTGAGGGTCAGATTAAGGCATTGTGACCTACATTTTCTGCTCGGCCACTTATTGTGACCTACATTTTTGCCTCAATCACTTAAAATTCAGTAAACATTCAATTTCATAACTGTATGGACGAATTATCTAACCTTGCTTATTGATTCCATCAGTAATGGTAGGTCAACATCCAGACAAAATAAGGTCATTTTAGCCCTTTTTTAGCTCACCTGACCCAAAGGGTCAGTGTGAGCTATTGCCATCACTTGGCGTCCATCGTCCATCCATCTGTCTATTAACTTTTCACATTTTCATCAACTCCTCTGAAACCACTAAAGCAAATTCAACAAAACTTTACAGGAATGATGTATGGAAGGTCCTTAACAAAGATTGCTAATTTCGTTTTGATCTGACAAAAAACATGGCCGCCAGCATGGAACTTATATTTAACATTGGACCCTATTGGAAAAACGTCATTTTCATCAACTCCTCTGTATCCACTGAAGCAAATTCAACCAAACTTTACAGGAAATGATGTATGGAAGGTCCTTTACAAAGATTGCTCATTTTGTACCAATCCGATAAATAACATGGCCGCCAGTGCGGAACTTACATTTAACATTGGACCCTAATGGAAAAACATCATTTTCATCAACTCTTCTGTAACCACCGAAGCAAATTCAACCAAAGTTTACATGAATGATGTATGGAAGGTCCTTTACAAAGATTGCTCATTTTGTACTGATCTGACAAAAAACATTGCCACCAGCACGGAATTTACATTTAGCATTGGACCCTATGGTAAAAACATCATTTTCATTAACTCCTCTGAAACCACTGATGCAAATTTAACCAAACTTTACAGGAATCATGTATGGAAGGTCCTTTACAAAGATTGCTCATTTTGTACCAATCCGACAAAAAAAAAAATGGCCGCCAGTGCGGAACTTACATTTAACATTGGACCCCATGGGAAAAACTTCATTTTCATCAACTCCTCTGAAACCATCAAAGCAAATTCAACCAAACTGTACAGGAATCATGTATGGAAGGTCCTTTACAAAGATTGCTCATTTTGTACCAATCCGACAAAAAACGTGAGCGCCAGTGCGGAACTTATATTTAACATGGGACCCTATTGGAAAAATGTCATTTTCATCAACTCCTCTGAAACCACTGAAGCAAATACAACCAAACTTTACAGGAATCATGTATGGAGGTCCTTTACAAAGATTGCTCATTTTGTACCAATCCGAAAAAAAACATGGCCGTCAGCACGTAACTATTATTTAACATTGGACCCTATGGAAAAACGTCATTTTCATCAACTCCTCTGAAACCACTGAAGCAAATTCAACCAAACTTTACAGGAATCATGTATGGAAGGTCCTTTACAAAGATTGCTCATTTTGTATCAAACAGACCATGAACATGGCCGTCAGTGTGCAACTTATATTTGACATTGGACCCTATGGGAAAACATCATTTTCATCAACTCCTTTGTAAGCACTGATGCAAATACAACCAAACTTTACAAGAATGATGTATGGAAGGTCCTTTACAAAGATTGTTCATTTTATTCTGATCTGACAAAAAACATGTCCACCAGCACAACATTGGACCCTATGGGAAAAATGTCATTTTCATTAAGTCATCTTAAACCACTGAAGCAAATACAGGAATGACATATGGAAGGTCCTTTACAAAGATTGCTTATTTCATTTCAATTCAACAAAAAACATGGCCACCATGCAGAACATTGAAACCCTGCTGTTCAGCATTTTGTCAGGTGAGCAACACAGGCTCAGTCTCTGAGCCTCTAGTTTAGCTCACCTGACCCGAAGGGTCAGTGTGAGCTATTGCCATCACTTGGCATCTGTCGTTTGTTAAACTTTACACATTTTCATTTTCTCCTCTGAAACCACTGAAGCAAATTCAACCAAACTTTACAGGAATGATGTTTTGAAGGTCCTTTACAAAGATTGCTCATTTTGTTCTGATCCAACAAAAAACATGGCCGCCAGCACGGAACTTAGGTTTATCATTGGACCCTATATGAAAAATCACATTTTCATCTTCTACTCTGAAAACACTGAAGCAAATTCAACCAAACTTTACAGGAGTGATGTACTAAAGGTTCTTAACAAAGATTGCTCATTTTGATCCAATCCGATAAAAAAAACATGGCGGCCAGGGCGGAACATAGTTTAACATTGGACCCTATGGGAAAACATCATTTTCCTCTTCTACTCTGAAACCACTGAAGCAAATTGAACCAAACTTTACAAGAATGATGTACTAGAGGTAGTTAACAAAGATTGCTCATTTTGTTAGGATCCCATAAAAAACATGGCCGCCAGCACGGAACATAGTTTAACATTGGACCCTATGGGAAAATCACATTTTCATCTTTGTTCTCTGGAACTGCTGAAGCAATTTCAACCAAACTTTACAGGAATGATGTATGGAAGGTCCTTAACAAAGATTGCTCATTTTGTTTCGATCCGACAAAAATCATGGCTGCCAGCAGGTAACTTAGGTTTAATTTTGGACCCTATGGGAAAATCACATTTTCATGTTCTGCTCTGACATGGATGAAGCAAATTCAACAAAACTTTACAGGAATGATGTACTAAAGGTCCTTAACAAAGATTGCTCATTTACCTCTGATCCGACAAAAGACATGGCCGCCAGCACGGAACATTGTTGGTGTAACATTGGACCCTATGGGAAATTCACATTTTCATCTTCTCCTCTGAAACCACTGAAGCAAATTCAACCAAACTTTACAGGAATGATGTACTAAAGGTCCTTTACAAAGATTGCCCTTTTCGTTCCGATCTGATATAAAACATGGACGCCAGGGCAGAACTTAAGTTTAAAATTGGACCCAAGGGAAAAATCACATTTTCATCTTCTCCTCTGAAACCACTGAAGCAAATTCAACCAAACTTTACAGGAACGATGTACCTAAGGTTCTTAACAAATATTGCTCAATTTGTACCGATCCCATAAAAAACATGGCTGCCGGGGCCTAACTAAGGTTTAACATTGGACACTATGGAAAAATCACATTTTCATCTTCTCCTCTGAAACTGCTGAAGCAAATTGAACCAAACTTTACAGGAATGCTGTACTGAAGGTCCTTTACAAAGATTGCTCATTTAGTTCCGCACTTCAAAAAAAAAACCTGGCTGACAGAATGGAACATTATTCAACATTAGATCAACAGAACTAGACAGGAATGATGTACTATAGAACCTCTACAAAGATTGCTCATTTCATTCCAATCAGACAAAAAACAGGGCCACCAGTGCAAAACATACTAAACATAGTATTATAATGAGACCTATGGGAAAACATCATTTTCATCTTCTCTGAAACCACTGAAGCAAATCCAACCAAACTTTACAGGGTTAAGTACGGAATGTGCTTTACATCATTTTTGGTCATGAATGGCATAGAAGCATTTTGTCAGGTGAGCGATACAGGCTCAGTCTGTGAGCCTCTAGTTTCTTTATCAACCTGTAATATTCAAGTTTTCATTTGAGTCATTAAAGATCCGGTCGAAATAGTGTCATTGTGACCTACTTTTTATACTTGATATTCTGATAGACTAAGATTGAAGATTACATCCAATTTTAAATCTAATTTACTGTAAATGGTAGGATTTTACCTTGCATATACATGTTTATTGTATTTTTATAGCAGTTCACCATTAGGGTAAAATTAGAGCACTGACACAATGTACCTATATGTACCTGAATTAATAGGTACCAGTTAAAATGGGCAACTTTATGTTTCTGAGCAGTCTTAAGACTCCTAAATATGTCAATACCAAATATGAAATAAAATCTTTACAACATGGGCAGCTTGAAGACTTAAGGATACACTTCTTTGCAAGGCAAAACAATCAAATACATGATTTATATCGACAGAGGTATGATCATGAGGTCTACTTCCAATGATAAATAAAGAAAAACAAATCAAATATATTTTTACACTTATGAACAAACAATTTGCCAATTTCAGACTTGCTTGTACTGACTGCAAATGATGACCAAAAAGTCATTACGTTATTGCATGATGATGTCATAAAGATGATACTTGAACCCCACTTTTATAGGTTTTATGGTATGCATGGAGTTGCCTTAGGCGTCAAAACCCCATTATCATTTTTATACCCTGCCACACGAAGTGGGGAGGTATTATGTGATACCCTTAGTTGTGTGTCCGTCCGTCCATCTGTCCGTCCATCCCCCGAAGGTTTCCGACTATTAACTTGTAAACGAAATTACATAAGATCTTCAAACTTAACTTGTGAACGAAATTACATAAGATCTTCAAACTTGGTATGTGACTTGTTTACCACAAAACTCAGGCCAAGTTTCATTTGGGGTTCAAAGGTCCAAGGGGTTCTGGAGTTATGCCCCTTTTTACTTTGAAATTTTTCAAATTTTAGGGTTTCCGACTGATACCTTGTGAATGAAATAATATTTTGTCTTCAAACTTGTTAAGTAACTTGTTAACCACAAAACACAGGCCAAGTTCGAATTCGGGTTCTGAGGTCTAAGGGTTTCTGGAGTTGTACCCCTTGAAACTTTGAAATTTTGCGAATTTTGGGGTTTCCAACTCATAACTTGTGAATGAAATAATATATTGCCTTCAAAGTTGGTATGAAAATTGTGTACCACAAAACTCAGACCAAGTTTGATTTTTTATGCCCCCGCCGCTAGGCGGTCGGGGGCATTAAGGTTTACCCTGATCCGTACGTCCGTCCATACGTACGTCCGTACGTCCATCTTCTTGGTTTCCGGATGATAACTCGAGTATCCTGCATCAGATCAAAACCAAACTTGGTCACATGCTTACTTATCACCCAAGACAGAACCCTATTGATTTCCAGGTTGGTACCCCCAAGGTCAAGGTCACAGTTGCTAAAAATAGACTAAAATTTCAATAAAATTTTGGTTTCCGGATGATAACTTGAGTATACTACATCAGATCAAAATCAAACTTGGTCACATGCTTGCTTATCACCCAAGACGGAACCCTATTGATTTCTGGGTTGGTACCTAGAAGATCAAGGTCACAGTTGCTAAAAATAGACTAGAATTTCAATAAAATTTTGGTTTCCAGATGATAACTTGAGTATCCTTCATCGGATCAAAACTAAACTTGGTCACATGCTTACTTATCAGCCAAGACAGAACCTTATTGATTTCCAGGTTGGTACCCCCAAGGTCAAGGTCACAGTTGCTAAAAATAGACTAAAATTTCAATAAAATTTAGGTTTCCGGATGATAACTTGAGTAAACTACATCAGATCGAAACCAAACTTGGTCGCATGCTTACTTATCACCGAAGACAGAATCCTATTGATTTCTGGTTTGGTACCCCTAGGGTCAAGGTCACAGTTGCTAAAAATAGACTAAAATTTCAATAAAATTTTGGTTACCGGATTATATCTTGAGTATACTACATAGGATCAAATCAAACTTGGTCACATGCTTACTTATCACCCAAGACAGAACCCTATCGATTTCTAGGTTGGTATCCCCAAGGTCAAGGTCACAGTTGCTAAAAATAGACTAAAATTTCAATAAAATTATGGTTTCCGGATGATAACGTTAGTATACTACATTAGATCAAAACCAAACTTGGTCACATGCTTACTTATTACCCAAGACAGAACCCTATCGATTTCCAGGTTTGTACCCCAAGGTCAAGGTCACAGTTGCTAAAATAGACTAAAATTTCAATAAAATTTTGGTTTCCGAACGATTACTTGAGTATTCTGCATCTGATCAAAACCAAACTTGGTCACATGCTTACTTATCACTATAGACATAATCCCATAGATTTTAGTGTTGATACCCCCAAGGTCAAGGTCACAGTTGCAAAAAATAGATTAGTATTACATATAAGACTGTTTCTCAGATTATTTGTTGGAACTATATATCAAAACCAAACCAGTTCCAGTGCCTATTTATCACAAGAGAAAGATCCTTTTTTATAATTATTTGATATATATATATATATTGTACATAGTTATGCCTTTAATAAATTAAGGGTTTTGATTGCAAGGAGGCGGGGGCATCCATGTCCCATGGACACATTCTTCCATTTTTGGTTCAGAGGTCCGAGGGGTTCTGGAGTTATACCCCTTGAAACTTTGAAATTTTGCAAATTATAGGGTTTCCGACTGATAACTTGTGAATGAAATGACATACTGTCTTCTAATTTGGTATGTAAGTTGTTTGCCATAAAACCCAGGCCAAGTATAATTTTGGGTTCAGAAGTACACAGGGATCTAGAGTTATGCCTCTTTAAACTTTGAAATTTTGTGAAACATGGCAGGGTATCATGTAATGCACCATTACTATTTTTAACTGGGTTTTCCTGTTGGGAAATCCAGTTATTAAATGCTGATGTACGGCGGGCGGGCAGGCGGTCGGTCAGGCGGGCGGCTGCCAGATCTTGTAAGCGCAAATCCTCTGTAACCATTCAACAGAATTTCATGAAACTTTGGTTGTAGCAAGGACATCATATGTAGATGTGCTTATTGTCGGGGATTTTTCATCGTACAATTTTTCCAAGAGTTATGCCCCTTTGAACTTAGAAATTTATAGGTGTTTTGACCATATACTTGTAAGCGCAAGTCCTCTTTAACCATTCAACAGAATTTCATGAAACTTTGATGTAGCATGGACATCATATGTAGATGTGCCTATTGCCAGGGATTTTTCATCATACAATTTTTCCAGGAGTTATGCCCCTTTGAACTTAGAAATTTATAGGTGTATTGACCATATGCTTGTAAGTGCAAGTCCTCTGTAACCTTTCAACAGAATTTCATGAAACTTTGTATGTAGCAAGGACATCATATGTAGATGTGCATATTGTTGGGGATTTTTCATCGTACATTTTTTCTCGGAGTTATGCCCCTTTGAACTTATAAATTTATAGGTGTTTTGACCATATGCTTGTAAGCGCAAGGCGTCTTTAACCATTCAACAGAATTTCATGAAACTTTGGATGTAGCAAGGAAATCATATGTAGATGTGCATATTGTCCAGGATTTTTCATCGTACAATTTTTCCAGGAGTTATGCCCCTTTGAACTTAGAAATCTATAGGTGATTTGACCATATGCTTTTTGTTTGACTTGTAAGTAAAGTAACTTTTCAGTGATTTTTAAAGAGTGATGGCATATACTGCACATAATGAGAGGAGGTAGTAGTTAAACAGCTTTTCACACAAGTACCTATTTCTGCATTCAAATAGTGAAGGAAAACCCGGTTTGATGTCGTATTGACATCTATTTCTTGTTAAATATTGGAAGGTATGTTCCTGAAAGTAACATCACCAGACTGTTGGAAGCGTTTTATATAATTAAATAAATTTCTTTGAGCATTTACTTGAGGGAAAAAAATGTGCAATAAAGGTGCATCCAAAACTGCAATAGATTAAATCTCTTCACTGAGTAATGTGACTAATCAAAATTATAACTTTCTAAAATACATGTATGTTGCACTTTTCCATTGTATGTTGTACTTTTCCAAAAAGTCTTACAACTCACTCATACTTTCTGCACTTTCGGAGTTAGTGAGTTTTTCTATCATCGTCACAGTCACTGTATGAATATTTGTCAATATTCATATCATTTCAGATAACTTTTAATAAATCATTTCAGAACTGGATGTTTCAGTGCTTAAGTACTTTAGAAGATTTGCAATAACTAAATTAATGTAGTTATTATTTTTAAGTTGATTTTGCTTTAAGGTAGTGGATCACGTCGACGTAAGAGAAGTAGCAATGAGGTACAGTTTGTGATAGGAGAAGATACAGGCTGTGATAAATTGGATGAGACAGTTTACTGTAATGGACCTCTACCTCCTGGCAGGAGTTTTATGTACGTACAGACTTCTTTTTGTCATATATAATCTTAAAGAAACAAATTTTTATTTTACCAGGCCTAAAATAAAAACAAGTTTTTAGCCCCTTTTTCACTTACTCATAGAAAAAAAATTCCGGACTCCCACTCCTGGCATTATCTAGATTTTCTTTTCTTTCCAACAAAAATTCAAAATTGTTGCAAAAAAAAAGTATGAAAAGGAGTATGTAAGATAAGGGGCATATTTGGCCCCTAGATCTAGCTATATTTTCAAACGCAGTTTTCCTTTAAACTTTACTTGGTATATAACAGTTGATATATTGCTTAAATCAAAACTTACATAAATTGGTGCAGTAACGTCATCAAATCCTTATAGTGACGTCACAAATGTCATGCTTCTTCCAGATTTGTAAAAATCAACAAATTTATGTCAATTTTTGGTCACGTTTCGATACAGACAACACAGAGCGCATGTTTGTGCCAATGAGATTTTTGGATATGTTGAATGTAGATAAAATTGCCACCTTTTCATGCAAAAATTACATTGGCAAAGGCATGCACTCTATGTTTCCTGTACTGAAGTATGTAAGGATTTTGGTCATTTTAGTCAATTTTGTGAAAATGCTTATAATTGTCGGATTTTGGAGTTAATTTTTTTCTACAAACAAAAAAAAATTTCCAAACCAGTCAAAATTGCTAAATTACTTATATTGAATTGTATTTTGAGACATAATTTTATGGAATATAAGGGTCTTAATTTTAGGGGCCATATATACCCCTTACCGGAAATACTCCTTTTGAATATCAAAAAAGAAAATAATTTCCCTACCTTCCGTTCATCTTTAGAAATGATGGGTCAGAGAAAGACAAAAACACATATTATTTATAATGGCCCCATGACGGAACTATTCATCCATATATTATTTTGTGTTTTTATTGTGTTGCTTGTGTTCACACAGTGGCAACATATAGGGATCACTATCCATCCTCTTGTGTTCGTCATCATCTGGCATTGGCATCAAAAAAAATTTTGGTCACATTTTTCACATTTTTGTCAGGAATTACATATCCTTGTCTTCTGCAAGTTGGCATGGAGAATCAGTATGGGACCTATACAATTTAACAGAGTTTGTTATCTCTCACATGCCAACTTCCTGTTAGATTGAATATTTTTTCTTGTATTGAAAATTTCTGTCACATTTTTCTCAGGAACCACATATCCAAGTCTTCTGCAATTCAACATGAAAGTATCAGTATGGGGACCTATATTGTGTATTCGAGTTTGGGATCTCTTGCATGTCCACTTCCTGTTTGTGGAAACTTAGAATATATTTTGCTGTCTGAAAAACTTCATCACTTTTTTCTTTGGCACAACATATTCCTGCCTTAGGCTTCTACAATTTGGCATGGAGTATCAGTATTGGGACCTATACCGTGTAAGAGATGGAACATTTATTTTTTGTGTATTATGCAGGCCACACATATCTTTCCTTGAAGCATAGCTGTCAAGTAACCTGATTTTGTTTGGTGTGACCCAATATTTTCTCTTGTCACCTGATGAGATGTAGTAACCTGATTGGGTTGTTAAATGACCCGAGAATCGAAGTCGTCACCTGTCTTCACCATGATTTGCTTTCAAGTATCATTTTGTGTATTAATGTTCATATTTACATTTCTGGTTGTGTTTTTATTACTCCCTAGGCTTGGAATACTGTCCCCTTGGGTTTAAATTGAGCTGCAAGGGAGTTTTTTTTATTTGTTTTTAAGATAACTATACACATTGAGTGGACTGAACATGTCTTTCACATATTTAAAAAGACTGATTTCCGGACCAGAAATGTTTTCCACAACCTCACAAAATGTAAAAGCTTTACAAGTGTTTGTGGAAGTAAAGTTTTATTTGGGTGTTCGGTAAAATCAAGCGACCGGGTGATAAGTGATTCAGAAAGCTTTTTCAATAGTTGAAAGGATCAACTACAATCATAAACTCTCATGCCTTATACCTGATGCTTTTGAAACTTTGCACAGTTGTTTTGGACACATTGAAGATGTGCACCTCCCCTTTTGGGTAGATTTGAATAAAAAATGTTGAATTGATCTTTTATTGAACTTAGTCATTTTTTCATAGAATTTTAACATTATGGTACTGAGTTTCTGTAATCTGAAGCTCTAACAACTTGTACCTGACTTTGCACAGTTGTTCTGGATACATTGAAGATATGCAACTCCAATTTTTTGCAGGTTTGAATAAAAAATGTCAAATTTATCCATTGTTAAACTTAGTCATTTTTTTCATCATATTTTAACATTGCTGTACTTAGTTTATGTAATCTGAAACTCTGACACCTTATTCCTCATGCTTTTGAAACTTTGCAGTTGTTTTGGGCCCATTGAAGGTGTATGTGCACCTCCCCTTTTGGGCAGTTTTGAATATGAAATGTCATTTTTATTTATTGTTGAACTTAATCATTTTTTCATCAAATTTTAACATTGCGTTACTGAGCTTGTGTAATCTGAATATCTTACATGTTATATCTGATGCCTTCAAAACTTTGCACAGTTGTTCTGAACACATTGAAAATGTGCACCCCTCTTTTGGGGACAATTTTCATGTTATTCTTTGTCAAACTTTGAAGGGTGGAACTTAATAGTATCTCAATAATAAATTGCTTTGAAGAATGTTTTGGTAATAAACATACTAAGTGCATACTTGTTTGAATTTGAATACTTATGCGTGAAATTCTGTTTGTTTGGAAAAAAAACACTTTCTCAGTTCAACATGAATTTTGGTGACGCAGGTCCAGACAATTGGTCTTGTTGTAATTTAACTTGAAAAACTAAGGCTTATCTCTGGGCTTGGAGTATATCTCGCTTCCATTTGGTGATAGCTCTTGTTTAAATCTTCAAGAGTTCAGAGAATACTGATATTTTCAATAGATGAGAGGACACTAATATGTCAAGCAGATAATGAATTAACCTCAAATATGTATTTATATTTCCCCAGAATATCAGATTCATAAGGAAATTTATATATTTTCAGTATTGTGACATTTGTGTGTACTAGTGGTGGATGTACAGAATCTGAAAAGTTTGGACCGTACGCTACACAACAAGGTAAGAAAAATATAGCAGTCATTCTATACTCTAGTGATGTTGTCTGTAAAATAGACATACTTGTTCAGTTGAACTTCCATGACGCTAACTGCCATAGCTCGAACACCATGGATGTCAAGATCCATTTTTAGCTTACCTGGCCAAAGGCCATGTGAGCTTTTGCCATCACTCGGCGTCTGTCGTCCGTCCGTCCGTTAACTTTTATTCAAAGATCTTCTCTGAAACTAGTGGGACAATACTAACCAAACTTGGCCTGAATCATCACCAGGATATGCTCTTTCAAGTTTGTGATTTTTATGTCCGTAGACCAAACAACATGGCAACTGTTACTAAAAATAGAAAATGGGGGTAAATTGCCGTTTTTTGCAAATTACTTAAAAACCATTACAGATATCAAAATTCTGACATGTAGTAAAAATGATCAGCATGATGAGATCTACCTGCCCTGCAATTTTGAAGAATATCTGTTTACCCGTCTTGGAGTTATTGCCCCTTTTCTGTAAAAGTTTTCAGTTTTTTGTTACTTTTAGTCTTATATATTGAAAATGGTAGAAGATAGAAGTGAAGTTTACGTAAAAAAAATGGTCAGCATAGTAAGATCTACATGTCCTGCAATTTTGAAGAAAATCTGACAGCCCACATAGGAGTTATTGCCGCTTTTTCTTTGAATTTTCACAATTTTTTAACGTTTTTACTTTTATTGAGATAAAGGTTAAATGTGAATTGCAAAAGTGTTGAGGTTTTCCAGAACTACAATTTTTACAAGTGTCCAGCAGTTTGCATCTCATCCAAGATGGCCGCCAGCGGGGAAGATAGTTTAACATAGGACCCTATTGGAAATGCATTCAAAGATCTTCTCCTCTGAAACCACTGAGCCAATAGGGACCAAATTTTGTCACAGTAGTCCTTGGGTGGTCCTCCTTAAAGTTTGTGATTTTTACAATTGTACCTCAACCATGATGGCTGCCAGCGTGGAGCACAGTTTAACATAGGGACTCTATGGGAAATGCATTCAAATGTCTTCTCCTCTGAACCATACCTGTTAACCTTCTGAAACCTAATTGCAGGAGATCTTCTGCAATCCAGTTTCAAATTGCAGGAGATTTTGCGTAACGTCATTTTCGACTTGTTTCCCAGTTCAAAAGTTTCCCCGTGCCAGTAATTTCTGAATATTACAATGATAAATTAAAAGAAAATGAGCTAAGAAAAATTGAGGTGGGTGGAAATGAGAATCTTTCAATTAATTTGATGTGGCCTAATGAAAGTTCAGGGCATTTCATGCACTTCCATTTGCATTCTCTCATCTGAGATATTCTGATTTGAGATTTCTCAGAGATAGTCACCTAGTTGCATCAGTAACAGGCATTGTTGGAAGCTTACACTGTCATGGTGGAAATAAGAGATGATATTAATATATAGTTAAAATCATTTAGTTTTTAGTTCAACAAAACAAAAAAATATTGTGAAAATATCCAAAGATATTGTTTCAGAGAATGTAATTTAGAGAATTTGCAAAATATTGCAGTAATTTGTGGTACTTCAATGTGAACATAAAAATCTTATGGCCATTATTTAGGAAAACGAAAATTATACAAGGGAGGTAATTAGCGGTATTTTATAAAGATGGTCATATCAAAATAAGTTTGTTGATTGGTAATTATTGTCACTGCTGACTAATTGCAATTTAAACAACACCTGTCCTCATAACTGCCCAAATCAACAGTAATTAATCAGTCTAATTAACATGTTTATTTGAATCTGTAAAATTAGTGCTACCTATGCTGATTGACAAAAAATCAATAACTGACATGTACCGGTATGATAATTTCACCTGGTTAATTATCAGTTTGACACCATATGTTGCGGGAGATTTTGCAGGAAACATTCACAAAAACGGGAGATTTGTGTCTCCCGGCCAGGAGACCATTTCATTGCAGGAGAAATGTCTGTTTTGTGCCATTGAATTGTGTGAGACTCCCACAAAATCGGAAGGGTTAACACCTATGTCTGAACCCACTGAGCCAATTGGAACCAAACTTGGTTACAATATAGTCTTTAGATGTTTTCCTTCAAAGTTTATGATTTTTATGTCCATACCTCATTCAAGATGGCTGCCAGCAGGGAACATAGTTTAACATAGGGACTCTATGGGGAATGCATCCAAAGATCTCCTCTGAAACTACCAAGCCAAATTGAACCAAACTTGGTCACAATAGTCCTTATGTGGTCCCCTTTAAAGTTTGTAATTTTTATGTTCTTACCTCATCCAAGATGGCTGCCAGCATGGAACATAGTTTAACATAGGGACTCTACGGGAAATGCATTCTAATGTCTTCTCCTCTGAACCTACTGAGCCAATTTGAACCAAACTTGGTTACAATTGTCTTTGGAAATCCCTTCTTAAGTTTGTGATTTTTAGTTTGTTCATCATCCAAGAATGAAAATGTAACATATGGTGAACTGATTTATGTATGAATCGGTGGTCTATTGGTGACAATGAATAAAACCAGTCACCAGGTGACCGATACAGGCTCATGTGAGCCTCTAGTTGTAGTCCCTTTGTTCAAGTTGAATAGTAGTTTAATCTGGATAGCTTGAACACCCCTCTAAAACTATTTTCATCATTCACTTGGTGTTTGAACTACTGGTTCAAACCATCATGGTTAGATTCAAGTTTCCATTCACATCAATCTATAGGTAAAATTATGTGGTCCCTTGATTCAATTTTTAACTTAGGTCAACGGTGATATCTTGAACACCCCTTTGGCTCGAACTGTTTTTATCAGTCCCTTGGGTATTTGGGCCATTGAAGTTCGACTTTATTTAGACATCTATTACATGTTTCTAAGAATTGAAATAGACAGATGAATATAGTGTCCTGAAAACTTTGTGAAAAAGATCCATTAATATGTATGTAAGCAATATTCAAGTATGAATATGTTTAAATCAGTTGAGAATTCAATCTTTTTAAACATAAGTTTATAATCTGAAAAAAGTCATTTTCTGCTTTATGTTCAAAGGTTATAACACTTATCACAAATATTTCATTAGGAGACAAAAGAACAAAATGTGATGTTTTATCTTTTATGATTGATGTTGCTTTTGTACTTTATGGATGAAGTATAAATGATAATAATTTGAATTGCTTGTATTACAATGTTTTAGCTTTCCTGATAATTATTGAAATGTATGGAGCTTTATAGTTTTTCATAATTCACCAATGCACAGCTTTTTCATAATTCACCAATGCACTATGTTGATAATAAGGCTTACAAAGTTGTTTTACATGTATTGTTGCTTACACATTGTCAAAATGTATTTTGATAAAAACACACAATATTTTTATTTTCTTTTAGTTGTTATTTTGAAAATATGTATATCAAATATTTAAAGTTTTTTTAGATATGCATCTTGGGAAAATGTAATAAAATATTACATGTAGATTTTAATACATCTACTTCTTTGGTGAGTTGTATATTAAACCACAACACTAACATAAACTGAGTCTGAATTTAATTCAGTGGTTGCATGGTCATATAAGGTGTCTCAGTGGTATTATTCCGCCATTTTTGTGTAACACTTGTTCATTTAGATTTCATTCATGAAAAAATTTAGCAAATAGTTATTGAAACTGTGAAGAAAGTTCCAAAGTATTTACAATTATCATTCGTACTCACTTTAACAACATTTTCATTGCAAAAGGGTGCACTAAAACACACAAGCTTTAAATCTGTTGCTGGATTAACTGAACACAGAAATTATGCAAGGGAGATAATTGATCACAGAATTTAAATTTTTGCAGTTTCAACGGTGACCCCTAATTTTTATTTTTTATGTGTAAACTATATAATTAATTCAAAACACATGCAAATGTATGAACAAAATCTATAATAGATTTTTAAAGCCATCCCTTCATATAGTCATTTTCCCTATCATTTCTTTGTAAAATCCTGAAATTTTCAATTTGATTTTTTGCAATTAAATGCATGATGACTCCCAAATTTTATTTAATATTTTGAACAATGATACAAATATGTTGCACCACAGAGAATTTCATGAAATTCTACAATAGGGAAATAATACCCTGCAGACACCTTAAGTTCTGTAGACCTTGCCCAAAAATGATCCGAATTATATGAGGTTTTAAAAGTCTTGAGTATTTAATTAATTGTGAAAAAACACAGTAATGCCTAACGGTTTGTAAGCTAAAGATAAAGCTTTGTATTATTTCACCATTTTTGTCTTAATATTTGTTCAGTTAGGGTTCATACATTTAGAAAGTTAACAAAATAATTATATAAAATTTAAAGGAAAGTTCCGATTTGTTTCTTATCCCTTTACAAAAATTTGCACAAATAAAGATGAACTAAAACGCATGTGCTGGAAATCTGTTGCTGGATTTACAGAACACAGAAATTATGCAAGGGAGATAATTTGTTAAAAGTATTTCATACAGATATCACTAAAAGAAATTAACGTTTCACAATTTATCTCTTCTTATTTCATCAATGTTTTATTTATGAAAACAATAGAATGAAAACAATAGTATGAAAACAATAGTATGAAAAATATCTATAATAGATTTTAAAATTATCTTCTGAAATAGTCATTTTCATCATTTCCATGTAAAATCATCAAATTTTCAATTTCAGTTTTTTGGCTTGAATGCATGGTGACCTCAAATTTTATTTTATATTTTGAAAAATAAAGCAATTATGTTTCTACACAGAAAATTTCAAAAAAATCTTAGAAAAGAACAATAAAAGATTTTGATTCTAGTACGTTGTATGTATATTGTTTCCAATAATGGACTCCTCCACAAGTTGGCTTGCTCATTTTCTTCCACATTATACTTTGTATCAGAAAAGAAATTTATATTATTGTTACTATATTTATTGTACATTTAATATACTTGTATTTTGATGTGTTTATAAATAATAGGCCTTTGTTTTCAGAGTGAAATATATATAAACATTTACATATATCTACAAAATGATAGTCTGTCAGACCATGTGTTTGTTATATTTCTGTTTGACAGACTGACTGATTAGAGGTTATTTTATATTTCAGTACCAGATGATGATCTACCAATAGGAATTATAGCTGGCGCAGTGGCTGCCGTTGTAGCTGTGGTCATTGTACTTGTCATCGTCTTTGTGATAATGAGAAGAAGAAAAAATAGGTAAGGCCACATCAAGATAATAAGCAGATCCTTATCCTAGATGGTTGCAAACAGGGAACAAAATGTAACTCTAGATCTTTTACTGTATCATATTCAACTCAAGATCTTCTCTGAATCTTCCCAGCCAGTTGGTAGCAAACTTTTATTTAGCAGAGGTATCTATTTTTGCTAGTTAAACTTTAATTCAATAGTGAATATGATGAACTATATTTATGTTTTCTTCTGCTTACAACTCTTATTATATAACTTTGTAATATCTGAATTGAAGAGAGGATCTTTTGGATGAAAATTATTGACATGTTTTGACTGTTTTATTATTTAAAGATGGCAGTAATAAAAGAATGTTATAAGTAAATTAGTTTTTGCCACATATTTCTGCCACCATCTGATGTTTTTCTTTGTATATTTACACAAAAAATCTTTTACTTAATGTTTTTTTAATTGTACTGTATTTACGCTTTGTTAATTTACTTGTTAGACCAAAAAAAATGAAAGAAGAAGAACCTGTTGACTTTGATAACCAAGGCCTACAGACACCATCAATGGAGAGAAAAAATATCAAAATGAAAAGGTAAAACAGAAAAATAATGCAAATTGTCACATTTTTGGGGGCTTTTCCATTTAAATGCATGTAAAAGGGTTGGAAGGCAATTTTCTACTACCCCCACAGCCAAGGGTAATGGACAAATATGAGTATAGCAATAAGATACAAAATCACCAAGAACCCACAAAAATTTTCTTTTTCTGCCTTTCGACCTTGGTGCATCCTTTTTAATGGAATAACCCTTAGTTGAATGTCCTATATTTCTTTTATCAGTAATTCATGAATTGATAAATAGAACTCTATAAAAAATTGAAATTAGCTAAAATTTCTGTTTTAGCACGGCAAATACATTCTTTATTACAAAAATTATACCCCCTGCAAACAAAGTTTGGGGGGGTATATAGGAATCGCCCTGTCCATCCATCCGTCTGTCCGTCCATGTACCTTGTCAGCGCATGTTCTCCTAAACGGCTGCTTGGATTTAGATGAAATGTTACACAGTTGTAGTACACCACCTGAAGATGTGCATGAAGTCATATGAATGCTGCCGGATATTTTGAAGGGGAGATAATTTGTCTGGATATTTTCTCGAAGAGGGGGGAGGAGGAACCTTGTCAGCACATGTTCTCCTTGACGGCTGCTTAGATTTTTATGAAATGTTGCTCAATTGTAGTACACCACCTGAAGATGTGCATGAAGTCATATGGTTGCTGCCAGAAATTTTGAAGGGGTGATCATTTATCTTTGAATATTTTCTCAAAAAATTGGGGAGGACGAACCTTGTCTGCACATGTTCTCCTAGACAGCTGCTTGGATTTTGATGAAATGTTACACATTTGTAGTACACCACCTGAAGATGTGCATGAAGTAATATGGATGCTTTCTGAAGTTTTGAAGGGGAGATAATTCGTCCTTGAATATTTTCTGGCAAAAGGGGAGGATGAACCTTGTCAGCACATGTTCTCCTAAATGGATTTTTGGATTTGATGAAATGTTACACATTTGTAGTACACCACCTGAAGATGAGCATGAAGTATTATGGTTGCTGCTTGAAATTTTGAAGGGGAGATGATTCATCTTTGAATATTTTCTGGTAAAAAGAAAGACAAACTTTGTCAGCGCATGTTCTCTTAAACGGGTATTTGGATTTTGATGAAATGTTAAACAATTGTAGCATACCCCCTGAAGATTTGCATGAAGTAATATGGTTTCTGTCTAAAATTTTGAAGAGGAGATCATTCCTCTTTGAATAATTTCTGGAAAAAATAGGGAAGGTATATCAATGTATCCATACTTGTATTGCTGTGTCCACAAATGTATTGTGTCCACATACACTTAAGTTTACACTTGCCATATTGATTCAGGGTTCAATTAGCGGGGGTATAACTGGCTGCAATTCGACGACAGCTCTAGTTTATAAATTGATAAATACACCCCCTGATTCGTTTATCTTTCCTGCACGAACGATATACGAACGAATGAAAAACGATGCACGAACGCACGATAAACGATACACGAACGCATGATAAACGAACGAAGGAAAGGCTATACGCACGACAGTATCGTCTGAACGAACGATTCATATCGTGCACACGAACGAACACTCTTATCGTGCGTGCAGACAAACGAACGCTCTTATCGTGCAAACAAACGAACACTCAAAAGTATGTACAAACGAACGCTGTAATCGTATGCACAAAGGAACGTTTTTATTTAATGTGCAAACAGTTGATAGAGTATTATTTCACATTGGACAGCATCACATGTATAAATTGATTTCACCGGCTTTTGACTAAAATATCTTAGGCTGATACATTTTGAATTTGTTAATTTACTTATTTTATTGTAAAAAAGAACAATTGGATTGGATACACGTTATTACAACGTAGTACAGTAATAAGGGAGCAACCATTTGATTTCTATGGGGGGCTATGGTCAAATTTTTCATCCTGGATTTTTTTTCATGTGACTACTATCCTGGCTTTATATTTTTGTTCCAAGCCTGTCCTGTATTAACCCGCATAGTCATCCTGGATTTTTTTTTGCTATAGGAAACCGTCCTGCCTTTTTTTTTAATTTGACCATAGCCCCCCCCATAAAAATCAAATGGTTGCTCCCTAATATAAAAATACAAGATGACAGAAATAGAGTTGATTTGCAAATATATTTTTCATAAAAAAATGCATTTATATGTAGTTATAATTCATTGAATTTGTGTTGCTGGAGTGTGAAAATATTCACTAATGCTGATAATATCGAATGTCTGATAGTAAAACAAAACAGGTCAATCTTCTTTTCATTAATCTAATTATTTATTTATTTTCTGCGTAAATAATTACAAAAATTTGAAAAAGTAACAGAAAAAATAGATTTTGCGGTTGCTGTTTCTGCTGTTGCTGATTACTTATCCTTTACCGTGATCTTTGTACAGCTACACGATTTATTCCTTGTACTGTGTATTTGCTTGTGTATCAATCTGATAGGGAGCTTATATTTGGCACATGCAGGTATCGTCTTTACCTTTGACCAATAAAACTCTTTGTCTACACATAGACCAATACCATTTATACACATTAAATGTTTTCATAATTCTATAATTGAGGTTTCTGGGAGAATGTATAATATATATTTCAACTGCGCCACCTAAAACAGTTTCTACTAGAGAAATATTATAATACTTGCGAAGTATTTCAATTTTCCTTTTGCAATTATACGGGGGAATTTTTCTGTAACATTTTATTATTCGGAACAAATACCACTGGCGTCAACGTGATGATCGTAACTGCAGTTACCATCATCCCAACATGGCGGACGACAATTCGGTTTAATTTTATAAAGCCAATTGTTTTATGTCAATTAAAATGTTTTTAAGCCAACCTTTGGGAAAATATGTTTGCATGAAATTAAAATTTGACGAGCTAAGAGAAAATCGGGAAACAAAAAAACTCAGTGATGATCGTAACTTTAGAATTTTATTTTGAATGATGATCGTAACTTTTTCATATGATGATTGTAACTGGATGCTCGCGAAAGGTTAGATTAAAAAAAATATTGTCAATAAATAAACAAAGTGTCAGAACACTGTAATTTCAATTTGACTGACAAAGTTTGACATCTGACTGAACACTTGCAATAAATAGCTGAATTTTCAAACATGTTGAAAAAATTAGCAGTTAAACTCAAATTTCCAACATTTGTGCAATTCGGATACTTTTGATGCAAATTTCCGTTTATTTCCTCGAAAGTTTACACAAGAACTATTCAAGGCAGTTGAGAAGAGGAATTTTTACAACTATGTACACAGTAAAGGTATTTTCAAAAGAAGAAATAAAATATAAATTTATATTAAGTTTTGTTAGTAAGATGAAAATGTTAAAATGTGGTGCAATTTGGGTTCTGTCACATTATTAGATTGAGTTAAATAGTTAAAGAGTTTTACGTCCAGTGAGCAATATTTCAGCTATATCATGAATCAATTCAAAACATTATACTAATATGTAAAAGAAGGAAGTAAATGTGGCAACGAGTTTTGTAACTGGAAAATGGGAGGAATGGGTAGGGGCAGGAAATTTAGCCTTCTATACGACCCCAGTGAGTCTGCTCTTAAAAAAGAAATAAAGAAGAGGTCTTCATATTGCATGGGGCCTGACAATCTCAAAGTCAATGGTTCGCAGTCAGGATTTTAGTATCATGACCTGACTACACTGCAAAAACGTGACATTCTATCCACCACCTGGGACGCACCCAACAGATCTGTAGCCGGATTCGCTGAAAACCGATTCAGGTGCTTGGTCGTGTTAATAGAAATATGGGTATTAAAGATTAATCTAACAATCTATCGAGGCACCAAATAATTATATCTCCGCTCTGCAGGAGGAGGGAATATACTGTTTTATCCGTGTCTGTCATTCCGTCCGTCACAACTTTCGTCAAGTATTTTCTCTGCAATGGATTATGATACAAGCTTGAAATTTTGTCAGTAGTTTTGTATAGTCATCACACCGTACAACCGCTTTGTATCATTTTGATCGTCAGCCGATTATTCATCGATGTTTGTTTACATGCAGAGAAGTGAAACAGTGGCGTTAAGTTTTTTGATATTTAATGTCATTTTAAGCAGAACCATGCATTGATTTGGATGTAAAAATAAAGATTATAAATCACATAATGAAAACAATAAATTACTTTCTTATATAATGTACATTTCGGAGCACTTTGAATCAAATTTATACTGAAAATCCTGCAAAAAACTCACATTATGAACTTCAATCACTTATTCCACAGAACTTGGTTTTTAACAAAGTATTATTTAACATCAGCATTAAAGATGCATCTATTACCTTTCTTTTGATATATGCAGCAGTATTCAAATGTTAGTTGTTTTATTGTAATTTGACTTTACTCAACAAGTAAAAGTAACAGTTTTTATGAGAATAAACGTGCTCTGAAGTACAGACAGGGACGGTAAACTGCATGATATATAACAAACGGTATATATATGGTTTCATGTTGTAAAATTAAATTAGAGATGTACAGCCGACACTTTGTCATCTTCGATAGCCAAGGGTTACGTTCCGATCATTTCCTCTTCACCCTTGGCAGATGAAGCTTCAAATCCACAGATTTGATTGGTTGCAGTTGGACATGGCTGCATCCAATCAGAATACAGGAATTCATATTTTTAATATATGAAATGACAATAAAACTTAAAATAAAGTTTGTATTGATTTTTTAATTTTGCAAAATTCCAAGGATTTGTAATGTTTCTTTACTTTTGGGGGTTCATTTTCCTTGAAATAAGTATTTTCTTGAATTTTGACATTATTAGATATCATAAATTATCTTTAATTTTTACAATAAACTTACTCAAAGGGAGATAATTTTAGACTTGTGTCTCCAAAAATATGGCTAGATTTGCCAAGGGTGAAGAGGAGATAATCGGATCGTAACCCTTGGCTAGCGAAGATGACACTTTGTGGGATTGGATGAGCTGTTAGAATACAACTTACGGCTTCGGAATTTGTTTAGTATATGACGTCGCGCACGATATTGGTACCACCGAACGTAACGTCGAAAAGCATATATTTTTTAAGTTTTCGGTGACGTCGTATTGATAAAGTAAAGACGTCCTGGTTCCTTTTTTTATCATTTTTTTTCTTTCTGTCATTCTTTAAATTTGTGTTTTTTTTTTACCGGCTACATTTATCTCCTATTATCACTTTTGTTTGTATGTCTTTCCTTCTGTATCTTTGTTATTCTAAATACCTTATATCAGAAAATTTTCGATAGGTTCTAAGGTTTACTACTTTTGTATGGTCCTTGCTAGTGAGAAAAAGAAACCCGCTAGTTTTGGGCGAAAATAAAGGGTCCCTGTTTTTAGGATATACGTTGCAAAGTGCTACCGATGCAATCAGCAATAATGACCACTAAATTAAACATAAAACTCTTTTAAGTAAACGATTCTTTTCAATTACGGGTAATTGAAGTTATTTAAAAAAAACAAGCAAGAGCATATATGAGGGTATAACCCCCTTCTTTTTTAGACTCGGGACTTTAGCCTTATTTTGGGCGTACTTGTGGACCTGACCACACGGACTCAAAAGTCATAGCATTTTGGACTTGTACTTCAAATTTCAATAAAGATTAAAAAAATAAAAATAGACTCTGGACTTTGTCTAAAATTTTGGGTGTACTCTGGATTCAAGGGGTGGAGGTTATACCTTCATATATTTGTTGATTTTTTTTAAACATCTTTGAGTTTATGGTCTTCCAAACGTTTAGATTTTATCTGCACTGAAGAGACATAAGTTGTCGAAATGCGCATATGCAGAATTTAAATTCACAGTAACTTCGGTATTTAATCATTTGTGTGTTGAACTGTCAGTATACATAAAGTTGCTGCAAATGATTTAATTTTTCCTTTCTAATGTATAATCTTTTTTATCCTCGATCTATCCGCATTTTATTGTGAAAACAAATATAATTCATACATGTATATAGACAAAACTACCCGAATACGGGACTGCTGAGAGAGTTTGTTTAAAATCGGATCCTTCTTCCGACGGTTGTTCATATAATGTTTGCTGTCAGCGTGATTTTTTTTATAGAAAATAGTCCGAGTCGCGGTATACAAATTTAGCTGATTTTGGTGTCCCTTTTCAGCCCTTTTGATCGATTTCTTTGCCAACAATTTTTGGTAAATTGTATTATTATTTTAAATTAATTTGCACCGAAGACACATAAGTTTTCAAAATGGCGAAGTGCTAGGAATTCAAACTGGTATATAGAGGAGTTCATTTCCACCTTCTTCGAAAGTTACGTATTTTATCAGGCCGAATAAATGTTTGAAAGATCTCA
This sequence comes from Modiolus philippinarum, assembly GCA_002080025.1. Lineage (NCBI taxonomy): Eukaryota > Metazoa > Mollusca > Bivalvia > Mytilida > Modiolidae > Modiolus > Modiolus philippinarum. The sequence continues at coordinate 50,588 of MJUU01064818.1, forward strand.
AATGAACATATTTTTAACAAAACGGATATTTACTGCATTCTTTTTCACATTTCAGAATTCTTATTAGTTCACGAATTTTTTAAAACAATGTACATGCAATTTAAGGAGATAGTTTTAAAACAGAACTTTCAGTAGAGCTTTTGTGTTAAATTTTGTGCATTGTTTTACTCATTGGTCTTTATTATGTGGTATAGACATGTGGTGTTGCGTTTTTGATTTGGATGTTGGCTTATATGTATATGTTTTTGAGAGCAACGGCGGCCTTTGGAGGAACATCTGCTCCTGGATATTTTTCACCCAATCGTTGAGCCTATTCTCCTGCTTATTTTTATTTCAGCCTTTTCCTGTCCGGTTTATTTTGTATTTATCAAATATCTGATCCTGTTTTTTTCGAAATTCCTTTTTACCATACCCCAATAAAAATCATGAATGAAATAAAGTGTATTCGTGATTTATTCTATATAATTTCCAATTAACTATATCAAAGGTACCATTTAAAGTTGCTCTTCATCTCCAGTCAAGGTGTAAATAATTATAAAATATATATTATGCCTGAATTTGCATCACATGTGTTGTTTTATTTACATGAATACAGAGAAATTACAATTAAGAACTAAATGAAAACATTTTTTTTACGAAAGGCCATTAATGTCAGACTTCTAGCCACTGCAGTTTTTTTTTTTCATCAAATGGATAAATAATTCATTTTGCATTTATTTTTGTTTACCTGTAATGAGGGAGCGGACAGAGGTGTCTTTCTCCTGTCTCCCACCTATCGCTCCTTTCTACAGCCCTCACTCTTTATCCCACCTCTTCTCCCTTTCATTTCTTTTCTCTTCTCCTGTCCCCTTTATCCCGCCCCCTCTTTCCTTTCTCCTGGTTCCCCCTTTATGCCATCCGCCCCTCTGTTTTTGTTTGCTTGTGTTTTTAATGACAAAGTTGTCTCTGATTTTTTTTTTACTTTATTTAAAAACAAGTAGCATTTCAATATATTGTAAAGCGTTGTTTTTTTTCCACGATGTAAACGTCATTTTGAGCCATTGGACGTCGCTTACTTCTTTTGTGACTTTGGATTTCGAAATCGAAAATTCGTAATAAGTTTGTCAATTTTTAAGATATCGACATTATCGAATAGGTAAACAGAAGGGAACAAGATGCACATTAATATTGTGAATGACTCTATGCTTTTCAAAATCTTTATTTTAAAATTTATTAGTTCTTAATCTTGGGGTGACATCAGTTTGACGTAATTTTTTTGCATTCCGCATGGTTTGTGACATTTCCATGCGAAATCGAAAAAGTTCGAAATTTTGGCTTAAAAGTGGAGGTATATTTACAAGACAAAGTCATTTTTCAAAACCAGATGAAATGCACATCTTCAAAATACAGAGAATTTCTTATTCCCTTTCTTTAAATTTTCGATGCCGTAATGCAAATATGTTATGAAACAAGTTCGGACGCAAAGAAAACGTCATTTTTTGTAATTGTGACATAAGAGTCTCTATTCAAATATTCTGCATTGTGGAAAGAATTTCTTTCTAAATAACTAGATTATTCATGTTATGTTTTGGTGATAAATATACAAGAGATTTTAACAACTAACATCCAACTTCGCCATAGCCCTCGCATACAGTTTTGCGAAAATAAATTGAAAACGATTTACTTTATTTTGTGACATTTTCTTGTTATCTCGATTTAATAACATTACTAGGAAAAAATATTGAAATCAATTGAGAGCGATCGGAAGTATATAACACAATAACGAGAACTAATGACTAGACCACAATTGGAATATCAATTTTTGCATAAATGTGCACTTTCTTTGATATTTCTGTTCGCTTGGTGTGAAGGGATGTGCACATTTTTGTAGCGTCTACATACCTATACGGCTTGATGAAAGGCAGTTATCTTAAAAAGTTGAATAATGGCGTCAACGATTTTATGATGTATCAATTCCTTGAATTCTACGTTACCACACTGTCAAATTTGGGGAGTTTCAAGTTCAAAATATTATCAAAATGATTAAATATGTCTGTGGTACCTTGTACATGTGTTACGCGTCTACACCGTTAAAAATGACGCTAAAGTGATATTATATCTAGTACACTATTTTTGCATTAGTTTCAAAAAGAATATATGTTTCTTCTAAACAAACTATTTGAAATTGCGAATCTTTTGATATATAACATTTCATATTCTTGTGATTTTTTATTCTTTTATTTAACAATTAACCATTTGTCAACAAGAAATTCGCGACATGGTACCAACAACGTGCGCGACGTCTTATACAATTTAAATTTTGGCTGAATAATGAGCATCCATCATCTTTTCAGTAAACGACTTTCGATTTTCATCATGTGACGTGACCTCGCTTACAAAATTGTATGTTAAAAATACACGGGGCACAAAGATCCATATTCCACACATTTGTGTTGTTCAATGAAATAATCCAAAGGCAAACACAAAGATACAAAGACACCACACAAGTATTGCACATAAACAAAATATTGAGACATACATACAGATGAACATCACAGACTCAATTAAAAAACTGGACGAGATCTAATCCATCAGTAGAATAAGCATCTGCTGCTTCTTATAGGGCACTCACTGTGTTTAACATGTCAAATTCGGTAGTGAAGTCAAATCGAGTAGATGAAACAACATTCTTATTTGTTAAAGGGAAAGATTTGACACAAGCTATATCAAAATTTAAAACGTTTTCCCATTAGAATTGGAATTGGATCCCATTTTAGGGAATTTGACCCCAATTTTGGCACAACAGTCCTTTGGTGGCCATGCAAAAAGGTGTTTTTTATATCCGCCCTATATCTAATATGGCTGCAAGCGGGGAACATAGATAAACATTGGACTTGTGGAAAAACACATTCAAAGATCTTTTCTGAAACTGCTAGACCAATTGGAGCAAAAATAGGCCATCAAAATGTTTTGGTGGCCCCCAGCAAAACAAAATGCTTTTATTCAGCCCTATGTAAAGATGGTGCCAGCAGGGTAACAAAGTTTAGCATTTGACCCTATGAGATAACACTTTCAAAGATTATTTCATGTTAAACTAGAGTTACTGTGGCCTAGTGAGCCATTGATCCCCGCCCCATTTCGACCTCTTCGTGAATTTTCTTAAAAGAACAAGAAAAAAGGAATTATTGGAAAAAAAATAAATAGTGCAATCTTCTTCTTCTTCTTCAATTGATTTGGTAGGCGACTTACTATAAAAGTAATTGCGCCTTTGCACGTTATGTATCAGTGAATATTCTCACTATTGTCAAAAAATGTTTTGTTTTTGTTTTACAGTGAATAAGTTGTATGGCGAGTTTATTATACACACTTATTAGAAATCGAATGTTTGATCAAGTTAAACTGTTCAATCATTTTTAGGACAGTCATTAAATATATCTTTCGTGTTCATAAGTGCAGATTAGTTGTTTACAGTAATACATACATATTTGTCCTACCTAAAATTATGTTAAACAGCTTTAAAAATCTGTTTTAAAAATGAACAGATTTTGGATTGCGTAAAAAGGGTCCCCTTTACTATACAGCTCCTAGCACAAGATCCTATTGTAGCCCCATATTTTTGAAATATTATATCCAACTTTAATAGTAGAAGTATTGAAACTGTAGTTTCTGTGTATTAGGAGGGCGAGGAAGGTTATCTTCCCCGCGCTCCCACTACCAGACAGCTGATAAGTGCAAGCATGGGGTTGGATACAATACTACTTTTTTTTCCATTGCTATGTTTATTTAGGTACATAATTCCCGTCCCTAATTAGGATCATAGTGCGAGGTCCGAAGAACTAAGACAAGTACTCCCCTTTCGCCAAGAGAATAACATTACAAAAGAATGTTTTAATTTATTTTAGTACTGGCCTACTTCTCCAATGCGTCAATTGAGTAAATATATACCAAAATTAAAGAAGTTATACTGATATCAGTGATCACTACAAGGATACCCGCTGTACTTGCAGGGATCACTCCTGTCAAAACCTAGTGTATGTAAGATGGGAAGAAAAAGTACTGAAAAAATGTGATACCAGTATTTGAAACAATCATTGTAGTTATTTATTGGGGGTACACTTCCTATCAGCAAAACATCAGTATATGTCAAAAATTAGGGAATACTATAATGTCTGGCTGACAATAAAAATGTACGCCTTTTAGGTTCAACCCATCAGAGAAGCAAGTTATAAGTACAGGTCCTAGTTCAGGGAAAAATAGTATAGACAGGACTGGTAACAGTACCAATTGTCCTGTAGCTGTGTATAGACTTAAATAGCTTTCATAAAAGCTTCTATGAGTAATGTGACGGTTTGTGTATTTCTGTGTTTAACATATGACCTGGTTTTTCACCCATATTCAGCGACTGCCTGAAGGCATGGTTTTACATCATGTTTCCGGACAACTCGTATGTGCTTTAAGGTTTCGTTGATACTGTGTTGACTGAACATGTATGAAATAATGTTTGGATACAAAGTCTGGAACATTTGTGATGTGGTATTAATTCAAAATGGGATTCATTATTATAATATACGGTATTGTGAACTTATATTTGGTAAGTATATGTATAGAATAAAACAAATATAGGGTAGAATCTAAAAACAATTGTGCACAAATACAATCATCGAATAACTTGGTTCTGTGACTGTTGTGGAAGTTAATTAATAGCGTTGATAACTGTAAATCCATTTTACATGTGTATAAAGATGTAGGTGCTGACTTGCGTGTATATTGTGCTGTTCATGCTTAATGAATAAGCAGGAGTAGTAATTGAAATGTGCAAAAAAATACAATATTGTAAAAATAATTGTGCTTTATTTTTGACGGGGCTGAGTCGTATCTCATCCTAATATAGGTATACCCCATTTATGCTATATTGTTAAAATGTATAGAACAAGAAATTTTAACGGTATGTCCCGTTAGGTATAAATAAAATACCAATCGAGTTGGACTTGCTTATAGTATAAACAGCATTAATATAACTATTTCTGACTGTCCCTACAGATAAAATAACGATATTAATATTTAATCTAAAAATAAATACACATACATATCATACAATGTATTGGTGTATATGGAGATAGTGGTGTTGCGGTGCTGTACGTGTTTTATAGAAACATGTAGATGAATAATACATTAAAGTTGGTTACAAAACATACAGTATTGTGAAGAAAAAAATATAATTATTTGTTTTTGTTTTTTTTTGGGGGGGGGTTGTTTTTATGTCTTTTGTTTTTGTTTTTTTTGTGTGTGGTTTTTTAGCTCACCTGGCCTAAAAGGCCATGTGAGCTTTTGCCATCGCTATGCGTCCGTCGTCCGTCGTCCGTCCGTCTGTCTGTCTGTCAACAATTTCAAAAATCTTCTCCTCTGAAACCACTGGNTGCATTAACATGATAGTGAAAAACTTCAGAAGCAACATGGGAAATATATCTACACATTTTATCTATATCACTACTTTGATCTGACTTTTGAAATTTATACATGGTAATAGCTACAAATGCTACAATATATGAGAAGTCAACTGGTTTTTTGTTTACATTTTGTATTTTCTTTTCCTCTTTATTTTGATTTTTGCTACTTTTGTTTACTCTTTCTGAAGGATTATTTTGAACATTTTTTACAATTTTTGTGGCCTCAGAAAGAGATATTTTCTCTTCTGTACTCTTTTTAAGGGCTTGTTGTTTTTCAACCCTTTTGGGGCATTCTCTATTATTAGCTTGATGCTGCCCTTTACAGTTTGCACAGGTAGGATCCTCTACCTGACATTTACCTTCATGCATCTTGGCACATCTAATACAAACTTTATCCTTTTTACATTCACTTGCTAAATGACCAAATGCCTGACAGTTGTAACATTGCAATGGCTTTGGCACAAACAATTTGACTCTATACTTTTTAAACCCTCTACATATGTGTTGAGGGAGATCAGGTTTTGTAAAGAAGAGTTTTACTGTCTTGGAGGGAACTCTTGCTTGCTGATCTTTATCAAAATAAGTAAGTCTGACAACCTTATTAACACCATAATCAGTGAGTGCATCTAGCAGTTCTTGTTCACTGAAATCATGTGTAACATTATAGATACATCCCTGAGATGCTTCTAAACTTTTAGGTATAGAACTTTTAACATCCCAATCTCCAAGCTTTGTACAGCTCATTATTTTTTTAAATTGGTGATTGTCTGTACACTCTACAATGATATTACCAGACCTTATAGGTTTGATTTGTTTCACTACACCATATTTCTGGGACAGACATTTCTGTATCTTGATTGGGTTCTCATTTGCAAGAGATACACCAACTGCATGTAGTATAACTAAGTGTTTTTCAGGACGATCATCAGTATATAAGGACTTAAACAGGGGGGTACGAGTTGAACGTCTAATTGTGGATGGGGTTTGTAAGGCTTGCAGATAAGTCTTATTTACCGGGCTGGGGGTGGCATATTTTCTTTTTTTGGACTCTCTTTGTTTAGAATCACTAGGTAAAGTGGGTAAAGACTTACATGATGTATCTGAGCTATATCCTTCTTTATCAATATAGTAGTCCATAGACTCGGGTACTTCGTTGTACGCCATCTTGAAAAATTGGAACAAAGACAACTTCGCGAAAATATCAAAAAAGTATCAAACTGCAAATATTTGTACAGTGTTAGCTCAAAAAAACAGTTAACAATTATAATAGTGACCAATAATAATTGACTAACTTACATTAATTGTGAAATAAGCAGGGTGATCAATGAAAATTCACAAAATAGCTGGAGCTCAAAGAAAACCGTCCGCGTGATCTGGGACTCGCCGACCCGAATCTAGTGCAATCTAAAATATGTAATTAAGCTCCTGCATAAGTCATAAAATTCCAATCAGTAGTTTAAGAGGAGCAATGGATACCAGTTTTTGGCACTGCGCTTAAATGACAACGTGTAAGACATGACAAAAATCTGGAAGAACGGAATTATAGGAAAACAATATATATAGTGCAAATCTATAACATGTAACTGAGGTCTTGCACAAATTTCATGAAATTATGACCACTGGTTAAGGGGTAGTACAGGAAACGAAGTGGTCACCATATAGTTTGCATTAGGCTAAAATGACAGTCAAAAACATGTAAAAAATCTGAAAAAAAGTATTTATTGGAAAACAAAATGCATAGTTCACATCTACAATATGTGATGGAGCTCCTGTTAAAGAAATTCCAATCATTGCTTTAGGAGGAGAAGTGGATACCATCTTTTTGAAGACAGAGAGACATTAGGACATAATGAACATTATGTACCTTCCGCAAATCTGGGCTATAAAAAGGTGTTTTTAGACCTGCGTTTATTCCAAAATGGTTACCAGCAGGGAACATAGTTTAACATTGAGGCTTATGGAAACACTTTCAAAGATCTTCTCCCCTGAATTTTCTTGGTCATTTTGGCTCAAACCTGATCATAAGTCTTTGAAATGTCCCCTGTAAAAAGGGCTCGTTTCAATTTTGCACATATTCCAAGGTTCCTGCTATTGATCCAATGCTTAAAAATGTTAAGAGATATTATCATGTAGATGAGAAACTTCTACATTTGTATTTCATGTTTATTAAAATACCAAATATTCAATGCATGAGGTACTGTTTCATCATTGATAGATGAAAACAATTGAATATTGGATCTTCTTAGAGCCAAGGGAGCGATACAGGCTCTCTGAACCTCTTTTTCCATTCTTTTGCCTTCATCTGCACTGATGAAACATAAGTTGTCAAAACGACCATCTGTAGAAGTGGATACAATGTGCATATCGTATCGCCAGATTGATCTGCTAATTCTTGTGGGAGTTATGCCTCCTTTTGACTTAGAATTTTGCAAAATTTAATTTGTGGACGCCAATTCTCCTACATCTTTTATCGGATTTCAACCAAAGTTCACAGGAGTGTTGACCATCGTGGGTAGTTGTGCATATTGTCACACCGGATTGATGGGCCAATATTTGGGG
>MJUU01064818.1:69636-80418 GCA_002080025.1 Modiolus philippinarum
CTCCTCTGAAACCACTGAAGCAAATTCAACCAAACTTTACAGGAATGATGTATGGAAGGTCCTTTACAAAGATTGCTCATTTTGCTCCGATCCGATAAAAAACTGTCCGCCAGCGCGGAACTTAGGTTTAACATTGGACCCTATGGGAAAAATCACATTTTCATCTGTTGCTCTAAAAAGGCTGAAGAAAATTGAACCAAACTTTACAGGAATGATGTACCTAAGGTCCTTAACAAAGATGGCTCATTTCGTTCTGATCCAACGAAAAACATGGCTGCCAGCACGGAACATGGTTTAACATAGGACCTTATGGGAAAATTACATTTGCATCTACTCCTCTGAAACCACTGAAGCAAATTCAACCAAACTTTACAGGAATGATGTACTAAAGGTCCCTAACAAAGATTGCTCATTTCGTTCCGATCCGATAAAAAACATGGCTGCCAGCAAGGAACATAGTTTAACATTGGCCCTATGGGAAATTCACATTTTCATCTTCTCCTCTGAAACCACTGAAGCAAATTCAACCAAACTTTACAGGAATGATGTATGGAAAGTCCTTTACAAAGATTGCTCATTTCGTTTCCATCCAATAAAAAACATGGCTTCCAGCGCGGATCTAAGGTTTAACATTGGACCCCATGGGAAAATTTACATTTTCCTCTTCTCCTCTGAAACCGCTCAAGCAAATTCAACCAAACTGAACTGTTCAGCATTTTGTCAGGTGAGCGATACAGGCTAAGTGTCTGAGCCTCTAGTTAGTTATTTCAAACACACAATGACAATATAAACTCTACATTCTTGCTGCTACGTACATATATCGGCATTTAAAATGAGTTTTTATATGAAAAATGAAAACGTAGATACAATCGACAACGCAAAAACTTGCCAACAACGTGATCGTATTATGCACGAAAAGCGATCGGAAAACTTATTAGTAAAATATAAAGATTCATTTGAATTCATGTTAATCAAAGACTAAGCAGCATGTTAATCAGAGACTAAGCAGCATTTTAAAGTTAACGTAAAGCTGGGACTAATATAACAGGGATTTGAAACATTTACATTTCTCACAAATTCGGTGTCGCGGCAGATTTACCTGTAAATCGTCGTATTTTTCAGCATTTCTCTGTTGAAACATAGGACATTGTCAGTACACTTTACATCTACATTTTTCTACCGATTTTAATACAAAATACATCATTTTATAGAAAAAAGATTGCTGCAAATCATAGTATAACTTTGGTAAAGTAAATTTATTCAAAAGTACACAAATTTTGCTCTAAAACTTGGATGATTTTGTTTTTTTTTATAAATATTCCGCGAAATTTGACACTTTATGATGTTTTTTTCAGTACACTTTCTATTTTCCTCAAAATATTTAATGCTACAAAATTTATATGATTGAAAAGATGAAACTTCGGCGCGAATCATGGTATATTTTTCTTTACATTTAGTTGAAAATTTAGTTGTAAAATACACAGGGAAAAGTTTAGTGTTTGAACTAAAAAAATTATTTCTAAAAATTACATGAGCGTGGTCACATCAGTCAAAATTTATTAGCACTGTTAAAAATCTTTCCTGCATAAATTATATATGACTATAAAGCTAATGCAAAGAGCTTTCTGCTAAAATTTCGTAATGGTAGGATGGGACTAACAAGTTAAAGTTAGCCAATTTTCTTGATTTTCATTGTTCTGACGCCCATCAATCATCGATAACTGTCATTAGGATTTCATTGTTGTGTGAATAAAAATTTAATGTTGTAAATATACGATTAATCAGCTTTTCGGCAAATTTTTTAGAATAATTTTATGTTGAGTAAATCAAAAGTTACAGCCAAAAATCGTAGCCTGGACACCGATTTTTATTCGATCAAACTGGTTTGTTAAATAGTTTCATATCCCTGTTATATTAGTCCCAGCGTAAAGGTAATTTAGCAGTATAGTTTCTCAGGTTTGAACGAATTTCCACGCAGTTTCCTGTTCCAACATTTTTTTGTCTTCGTCATGTTGTCTCAATTTGTGTCACATCTGAAATGCCGTGTTTTTGTAATTTTGAACACAGAACTTTCCCTCCCCCTTATTTGCTTTGGAATTTGTTTCAAGATGTATCTTACAGAATGAAGTAATATTTGTTATTGTCTGCATAAACACAACAATTGGCTCTCAAGATCCTGTATCGTTCTCATATTAGCTTCTAGTGTTTCAGAGATCTGAATGGCCTTTCTATGGTCAATGATAATCTATGTCCCCGCTGGAGACCATCCTGCTGGAGACAATTTTTGAAGGAAACCATCCAAGGACCTTAGTAAATAAGTTTGGTTCCAATCGGCCAAGTAATTTCAGAGCATAAGATTTGTGAATGTATTTTCCATAGAGATCAACGCTTTATTCTAAGCTATGTGTGTACTGCTGGTTGCAATCTTGGATGAAACAACGGCAGTATAAAATACCGAAGGAAGAAAGAAGTGGTATTTGCAAAAATCAACGTCTAAAGACATGGAAAAAACGAGAACACAGAAAACAACTAGTATGTCAGTTGATCGAAGAACAATTGATAGGTCTTTCCGGAAAGTTGCGTCTTAATGTTCTGATTACTGACTCATCGTTATAGCCGTTTGATACGTACATTGATTGATCTGGAAACATGAAAAAAGATTTTTGACTGTGACCTAGACACGTCACCTTGACCCCATTTTGAAGGTCACTTGTTCCTGGACATTTTTCATATTGAATGTCTTTTTGTATTTTCAATGGTATTTGACCTTTAAGCAAAAACCAAAAATTGGACATCAAAGATTGATTATTGGTCCATAAGCCAAAAAACGGTAAGTCTAATAATTTTTGTTACGGTTTCAGAGTTAATCCAATAACATGGATTGATCAGATAATTCAAAGTTCTTTTTTTAGCATACCTGTCAACCTCTGAAAGCCCAAATGAGGGTCATGACCCTCATTTGAACATGAAAATGAGGGTCATAGCGCGTAACGAACTTTTTGTGATAAAACATTTGGAAGTCTTGGGTGTTATACACATGTAACTGTGTATTGGACCATTTGTGAAAGGATTCAGCATGATGTTTTACACTTTTCTTGCTCATTTCTGTCAGTGTAAAGGTTTTGTTTCAACATCAGCAAATTTTAGAATATATTGAACTGATCATGGGCTTATTCCTAACAAAAAATGATTATGTAACATTACTTATTCCTAACAAAAACTGATTATGTAACATTACAACAGAACACATATTAATTGCAAGTCAGTTCTGAACTAGTTCTACTATTTTTATAAATAAAAAAAACTTCTTTAATGATGAATAATATACAGGACCAAACAAATTTTAATCAAAAATTAGTTATTCAAGTCCAGTGGAAATGGCATTGCTTCAAAATTTTTGATCTTTTAGTTCAAAACAAAGCTGCCGATTTGAACTTCCACGTCATCGAGTCACATTTCCCCCTCCTGGCCTTTTACCCAATGTCATATTTACGAGCTTTACTGTTAATTGAATGTTTTCTAAGAGTTCAAGTTGTCTTTGTTTAAATCGATTCAGAATGCTTCAAAATAATTGAAAACTCCCGATGATTCAGAATGCTTATATTTTCTAATATACGGCAGAATTCTGGTATGGCATAATTCCGGGTCATTCTGGGTGAACGTAACGAATTCCGTGACACGGTGGGTGTCATGAGAAATGTGGGTGAAGGGTCAAAATTACAGGTGTAACCCGACGAATCCAGGTCAGTTGGCAGGTATGTTTTTAGATGTAACAGATATCACCCAAGATGAATTGAAAAGGTTCTGGTTTCTTTCTACTACCGTTTTCGAGAAAAATGTACTTAAAGATATGACAAAATGTTTTGTCAAAATATTTCATTATTTTGTAAGATATGGAGAGTGTTAACAGATTTAACATTTTAAGTGATGGTATAATATAGTCTTAAACTGTGATATTGGGAAGACAATGCCTGGTTTTCGTAAGGATTATTGGATATAAATAAAATGGAATACAAGTATTTTCATTATGCACTAGATTCAAAATTAAAGCCTTAATATATTGGGGAGGAAATGGGACTACACGAAAATAATCAATCCGCATTACTAAGGGCGCATGGATTTTGTTATGGAATAAGGGAATAGTAATATAACTACAAGCAAAGGGTAAAATTCATGGTTAAGTTGTAAGGTATTCTTCTACAAATGCCAAGTTAATTGTTAAATTAATTCAGCATAACTTATTCTGTATTCCCTAAAATATCTGTTTTTCCTCAAGTAACTTTGACAACGATAAATTTGTGGGAAAGCTGCTATAATAAGATAAATTCACACGGGGGAGGGTCACTTCCTATATAGAGGTATGTTCAGACGTGCCGCTGGAATGGGCCTGTTTTTTGCAGTTGTCAACTATATGAATGGGTAGTAAGAGACATCACATATATCAATGGGTCGTAAATTTACCACAAATGACCAGAATCTCTACTGGCTGTTTAATTTATCAATTATTTATTGTTATTTGGTGTTTCAGAATATTCCTGCTGTGAAATCAATGGTTTTCTTACTCCAAATACACATTTTTTACTATACAGTTGGGTCGGTTATTTTTGAAATTTACTATATGAATGGGTCAATATTTTATTGGGGGAACTATATGAAAGGGGGCAATTTCAAAATGCAACCGGCAGGCCTGTACCAATTCCACCTCAAGTGACCCCCTCCCCCCTGTAAATAAATTAGTCAACTGTCTGCCTCTAATCTCTCTAATAGCAGTTTTTATTAAATGCAAATATTTGTTTAATTTTTAAAATGGATGATGTAAAAACATACAGACGCATTTGTCTTTCTATAGACCTTTTTATTCACAAATTTATGGGTGCCGCCATTGCCGACTTCTGAATAGACTTGTTACCGGAAGGGTGTAATGTTCATAAGACCTTGGCGTTTGCCGATCTATCGGTATAAGGTTTAATGATACAGGTGTCATACTTCAAACATTAATTACTCCAATAACACCTGTTGAGAAAGTTATCAAACTTATCTAAGTGATAAAACAGTTTTTATGACATCAAAGAAATTGCCTAATATATGTCAATATATTACAAATAACTGTTAATTAAGCACAGAAGTTCAATATTTTACAAGTTGATTAAGAAAACTAAACTTTGTTTTGAAGGAAAAGAAATCAAATTTACAAGAAATATAGATAACAAATTTATCATTTATATTTCAGAAAAAAAATATTTGAAGTATTCTTGATAGATTTTCCGAAAGTTTGGAAAAATAACTTGGATATTGATATTTTTATAAAGGATTTTAATGTGCATACACAAGCTCTTAAAAGTTTTGCTCACATTCATGACATTGTAGAAATGGACCTTTATTCAGCTAACCAGAATAATACAAAAAATGATAATACATTTTGAAATATCTGCTTCCTGAAACAGAATTTGTGTATAAAGTTAAAAAAAAGAAGTATTTAATTCAAATAGGCTCTGGTAATATTTTTTTGTAGGGAAAAACAGCTAATCTTCAAGACAATGACATTAATATTAAATATATAATTGAACTGCATTTCTCTTATTTGAAAAATGCACGGGAATGTCATTTGAAAGAATAAATATAAAAAAAATAGTTACAAGAAACAAAATAATTTCACACCTAAAAACACGCAAATTGATGAAAAAAATAATGATTAAAATGCACAGTTTGAGATTTGAGTTAACGGATAGCGTGCAACTTGTCAAAATTCAAAAAATTCAAATAACATATTTCAACTATTTATTCCTTTATTTTATGACCTGTGTTTCTTTAATTAATTCTCTTGAGATGGGGTTCAAACTATATTTCGGGGATAAATTGGTTTATGCAGTGAAAATATTGACTATTTACCAAATTTTGATATTGGCCCGAGTTACCTTCCTCCGACCAAAAGATATAGATATAATTTTTGTGCTAGAAAGGAGCAGTCCAACTGGAAAGTGGTTTTGTGTGATGTCAGAATAGTACTTTGTCCTATTTTTGAGAAAAATATATGTGTAGAAATGAATTATTTGTGAAATTTAATTTGAAAACATGTGGTAAATAAAAATTTTATTTTCAAATCCACCATCTTCATTTCTTTGTGGAAGCAATCAATGGGTCATAAGATTGGTTTAAACAATTACACTGATCTGTATATTAAGGACATGTGTAATGCCTCCAGGTGTAATAATCTACCTGGACACAACTGTTGGATGGAAGCATGAATTGCTGAATTATGTAATATTCTACAATACACAAACAAATTATGGTAAAAAATTTTACCAACTGCATTTTGTAATTTTTAGAAATTTAATTTGAACACATATATTGTTTCAGAACAGATATCTGTTTGAAATAAAAATGTTAAAATTCTATTTTTATTACTATAACTTAATCAGGACAAATGACCAAACGTTGCCACGGTAAAAATAAATGAAGTCTACACCCTATTAATGGCGGACAACTATGCGGCACCTGGTGGTCAAGTTCGATAACTCTGTAATCACCAATTTCTGAAAGCGTCTACAACAATGCTGTTGTTCAAATTACATAGAACACTTGCTGAATTAAAATGTCCTATAATTTATATCGTGTATGATAAACAAATACCATTTGATACATTTGTTAGTTAACGATGACAACCTCGACTATTAAGTAGCCCTACCTAGGTAGAGATATATAGTTTCCATAACGAGTTGATTATGAAATTTCTCACATCCAGTTAAATAAATTTTGCAAATGTTTGAAAGCGAGGCTTGCCAAGCTTGTAAATATTTGAAAATTTATTTAACGAGATGTGAGAAATTTCATAATTAACATGTTTAAGTTGTGGAAACTGTTTCTCTAATGACTAGACGAAAAACACCGAGGATTGTATGCGGGAAATGTCACAAAACTTGTTCTCTTCTCTAGAGAGGAGAACAAATGTTTCCACACCGTTCAGGAAATGTGAAAACTGGATAGAAATTAGAGAAAGTTTATTTTTATGACTGACGCAATGCTTTGTAAATCCCTTTTATAGTGACTGATGGCCTTTGAACTTAGTATTTTTAGATGTAACACAAATCACCTAAGTTCATTGGAGAAGATCGCAGGTTCCTGTGTCTTACCATATGCCAAAAAAAGTGACAAAATTTTTCGGGGGCATAATTCCTGAGAGGATCATTGCAGAGTTTGTGCACAATGTACCATAGTTGTGTTGAAATCTTTTTGATAAAGTGTAAGGTTATCTGTACATAACCTATAAACAGAATTAAATGTGAATGATTATTTATTGGTTGACCAATCATATGCACTTAATTCCATCTATAGGATATGTACAGATAACCTCACACTTTGTCAAAAATGATGTCCTAAAATTAATCGTTGAAACAAAAGATGCTAAATGACAACTGACAAACAGACTCCTCCAGTGATTAAACAACAGATGCAAAGTGATAACAGACAAACGAACCCGCCCAGTAATGAAAAAAAATATATACATCCAATAGTTGCATCATATTTGTTAGTAATGAAAGCAATGTTTTATATGAAAAATATTTTTAATACTGAAATTTAAAGAATATTCCAAGTATAATGACACTGCAAACTTTTACGATTGTAAATCCATATCAAATGAATGAATTCATATTAGTACATCGAAAACACATTTCACAAATTATATAAATAGCACAAAAACTCTAATTTTATGCTTCCCCTTGACTCCTGCTTTACGTCTTGTTTAATCTCATTTGAATTTATTTCATATTTCACTTTTTTTGCACTTCCCACATGAGGCTCTAAAATATTTGAAATATCTTTCAACAGGTCTATTGATGGCCTCTTGTACTTGCGTACACTTTCAACGGATCGATGGCCAGTCCGGGCTATTATCTCCAGTTCAGGGACACCTGCCTGATACAAGGTTGTTGCGCAATTTCTCTTGCCTGAGTGATTGGTTTGATAGCCTTCTAATCCTCAATCAGCACGCATTTCTTTTCATATATATAATAGTCCCAAATTTATTCACTCCAACTGGCTGAACTGAAAATGTTTTCTCTTTCCTCAGTCCTCTGTAGAAAGCATCACCTCAAAACTTGCAAAGTGTTTCCAAATACTGTTGGTATACTCCAATTTACAGTAATGTCTAATGTTTTTAGGAGCGATGTGCCTTTGGTTAATATTACATAAGTTTGGTTTTTAAATACATATATCTAAATAATATATAAAACTACGGAAGTTAAAATGTGTACATCATTGCGATTTCTCTGCTCTTTTTGGGCACCCTGATAAGGTAATAAAATATCTTGTATGTAAAAAATATACTGTAATTGTACTTATTTTCGCGGTGTTATTATTTTCACGAATTTCGCAGTCAGCACTTTTCCACGAAAATAAATACACGCAAATACATGTTTATATGCGAAATTAGTAATATAAAGCATAGGACCATTGACGATAGCGTGAAAATAAATACCCGCGAACTTATATGCAGACGGAAATCCGCGAAAGTAAGAACCCTCGAAAAAAGTACAATTACAGTATCTTGCATCATCAATAAACACATTCTATACAGGTGTACACTTTCGTCTTATCTGGCTGTTTTCTTATTACACCTTTTCTCGCGAATTAGCCTTCACATTTTCATTGAAAGGTTATGTGCGAGATTTCCCTGTGTTGGATCACAGCGCAAAAGTGTACATCTCTGAACATTTACAACACACATTAAAGCAAATTCAAATTACATAAATATGAACAGTACATTGTTTTTGTTTATGAAAGCAAGAAAGTATATCATTCAGTAATCAAGAATTATGTTAAAACTTACCTTTGTAGGTTTGTAGGTTTTGTTGGATCTACCGTTTAATGTAATGTATGGTCATCAATTGATTCATCCCAATGTCCATCTACATTCAGAAAATCAGCGTCCATCTTGCTTGTCAGGAAATCAAAAACTATACAGCCGATTTTACATAATACAATATTGTAACAAACTACAAGATGATGACAGATTTAATTTCCATAACACTTAGTATTAGAAAATAGAAAACAATTCATACAATATGACAAGATGATGACAGATTTAATAACTATAGTAATTATACCCAACATATTTGTAAAATTTTTAGGTTTATTGTACTTGAAAATGTTAGATCTGAAAAGTTAACTTTGGTACATGTCATTTACCATATTGAAAATGATTGGTTATGTGAAGACACCCATAGGGGAGGGCTTAATACACTCAAAAGCAGAGCTTTCTTGTGTATTTACTCCCTCTCCTATGGGTATCTGTACATAACCAAACATTTTCAATATGGTAACTAAAACATAACCAAACATTTTCAATATGGTAACTAAAACATGTAACGAATTCCCACCATAACCTATCAAACATTTTTTGTCATTACACTTTAACAACTATCTCTTATGGTTTCCGAGTTTATCTCATAAAAGCGTTTTTCGGACTTTGGGCGAAAATTCGTGAACGAAAAAGATTTTCGACCGTTCCCTATTTCTTATCAACTAGACATGGTCCTATTGTCCCAAAATATCAGAAGGATATGTTCAGCCAAATTTTCTGAAAATGAGACAGAAAAGGAGAATAATAATAATCAGAAGAAATACAGAAAATGGGAAAGCCCTTAAATATCTTGTTTTCAGTAGTTTTCCTATTTTTCTTCTGTAATCTATGTGTAATTGTATGTCAAACAAAATCTGAAACAAAAATAAAGTGTGCACATGCTTTACTTTTGTCGTCTGCTAAATATCATTTTTGACAACCAGCTGATCAAGTTTGTCAGGTTGCAAAACCACAAATTAGATAACCTGACAAGCAGATCATTTATCATTTTAAACAGTAGCTGGATAGTTTATTTTAAGGAACTGATGTCATCCCATTTACAGTGACCAATAACCTTTGACCCCTACATTTTTAAATGTAAAACATATCAACTAAATACAATGGCATAGGTCCCAAATACCTATTCCTTACACCTTCCGAAATTTCTCCAAATAATTGCTCCAAGAAAAGTAACAAAACTTTGCAAATGGTGAATAAAAGGATATGGAGTAAATGCACATGAGACAAAGTCTCTACAAATACATGGTAAAAAACAAGCAAAGGAACAACGCTTTTATTGTTGTTCTTATCATGAAAACGGTCCATTCACCAACATTCGCCCAAATGAACAAAATATCTGTCATAGCCTAACAAACATTTTTCCCATTACAATTCACTACCTATTTATTACCATTTCCGAATAATATAACAAAACATGTGTAGGGAGTTTTCTAAAATAACCCCCTCCCCTGTTAACGAAACGATCCAAGGCGGATACAATAACAACTTCAACAGAAACTACGGAACCCCACCAAATTTCATCGACCTACACTTACCCACGTAGACACCTCTGTGAAAAGAAAAAAATAGACCATGATTTGGGTATCCCAATTATGTCTTTCCGATGTACATCGGAAAGACATAATTGGGATACATCGGAAAGACCTTAATGATGTAAGACAGCTTCAAAGCACAGAAATAAAAAAAACATAATTACTCGAAGTTCACTCTGTGCCACAATATGATTTATCTTCGCAGTAACAAATAAAGGCTTTCATTTTAGCTATTTATACATTCTCAAGCTGTTGATTGTTTGGAACATATACTCAATGCCCTAATGACCTATAGTATAACATTCCTAATGTTTACAAATGATTTTCTGATTTTTTTCTATGTAAAAAGTCATAAAAAATCTACAAATTTTTTTATTCCTCCTAGATTTT
>MJUU01064819.1:5946-34252 GCA_002080025.1 Modiolus philippinarum
AACAACCATATTATTTCATGCACATCTTCGGGTGGTGAACTACAATTGTGTAACATTTCATCAAAATCCAAGCAGCTTATTTGTCTTAAGTTTTATTAGGTTTATTCATAAAGAGAATATCAAGCTTTTGGCATTTGTAATTAACGAGCTATAGCATAATTTAGATTTTGACATTTTGACCTATGTGACCTTGACCTTTGACCTGATCTTAGTGAAATTTACATAATTGAGTTCAGCTTTACATAACCAATAAACAAATATGAAATGCCTATCACATGAGCCAGGTTAAAGTGGCGGACAGACATAGGCAGACAGACAGACAGAGAGGACGAAAACAATATACCCCCGATATTAACATCCGGGGTCATATAAGAAATGAAATAAATATCAAAATGAAGTAAGAGTTTTAATTTTCAACATTTTTCATATATATTTTTTAAATTGAATAAACTAATTCACAAAGTTTCACAAGATGTAAACATTCATTAGGACACATGCATTTTAGGAGAAGCGCACGACATGTACAAAGTAAGACAGGCTCCAAGGAATCAGTAACCATAATTGCATGTGCAAATTCAGTTGGAAATATTATGCCTCCCCATATCATAGTAAAAGGAAAGACGAAGCAGGCATTGAAGTCTTGGGACACCGAAAATGCTCCTGCAGGTGCACTTATGTCCGTTTCGGACAGTGGATGGACCAAGCAGGTACATACTTTATCCTATACTTCATTGATTTAACGACACTCATATGAGAGTTAAGAATGCATTGTATGGATTTTTGACTTAACTACTTATATCTTGTAAGACATTGGCTTTGTATTTCAACATTTCTTTGTCTAACATTTCGGTATATCTGAAAAGTTTGTAGCTACTTTATATTGAATATTTTCACTTATATAGACATTGGCGAATCCAAGGGGGGTTCCGGGGGTTGGACCCCCTTTTTTGGACAATCATGTATTTTCTAATGAATATTCTGATGTTTGACTAAGAAATACCCCCACAATTTTCGAGCCTTGCTCCGTTCGGCTATATTTTCTTTCATTTTAAAATTGGTACCCCCCTTTTCAAAATCCCTGGATCCGCGCCTGATAGATGTATGAACCGGGTAATGTCCACAATCGAACTTGTTTGGTACAGTTGAAAACACATCACCTTGGTCGACACAGACCGATACACAACAACATCTGTAAACGATATATCCCACAAAGACACAACAAATACTAAGCATTCTGATATAAAAATTATTTATTTATAAAATTGACAACATGACACAAAGATTTATAACAAAACAAGATGACCTTGAGTTCCAAAGAGCGAAATTCCTCTTTCTCCGTGGAAAACAACAGTAGTAGAATACCGAAGAGATAAGGGATGTAGTTATTTCCAAAATTCAAATCTAGAGACGTGGTTAAAACGAGAATATGGAAAAACTAAGAAAAAAACAAAGGCATGAGGCAGCAACAATCATTAAAGCACGGAAATAAGAACTAAGGCACTTACTAGTATATTGTGAAATTCTATGAAAACCGGGAACTTGGAAACTTGTTAATGTATTCTGATTGTTCGTTTGGTGGTTTTTGTATAGTCTTATTGGCTGGGGACTATTTGCAACAAAACATCATTAGATTTGTCTATTTTTTGTATACATATACCCTTTTGTTTTAGGGATTTGCTCAGCTTTGGTTCACGCAAGTGTTTTTGCCTTGTATTGGAACGCACCGACCACAAATATTAATTATGGACGGTCATAATTCCCATAACCATGTCGAGTTTGTGCATGTAGCAAGACAAAATAATATAGTTTTAGCTGAACTGCCTGCCCACACATCTCACTGGCTGCAACCCCTAGATAGGTATGTTTTTATACCACTGATAGTGCGAATATAAAAAGTACATAGATTCCGACATGTTGATAAACGCTGATGAATGTTTGAAAAAAAAATCTAAGCCTTACAAAACAAGTTCCCGATTACAGTCAGAAGCACATTCTTGTCATTCTTCAGACTATTATTCTTGTTTTCATCTGTCAATGCACTTTGACCGCCAACATTGAACTCATTGGTGACACATGTTGTCAAGGTCATCTTTCACCGTTAACTTGGGCTATGCTTACTAGTAAATGTAACGAGAAAAATGTAAGAAACTAAAAGGCAACGTTACTCATATATTTGGAGGAAGATCAAAGGTCAGTCTCCGTAACAACAGTGTTATTTCATGGAAAACTTCTGTAAAGAAGACTTGCAAGCTTAATTTTCTATGAAAATTCAATAGAAATCATACCAAGATGACTCACTTTTACTGTTTTTTTTTACTTTTTTGAAAATTCAAAAGGTGTGATACAGTATAAGTATTGGCTTGTTGAAAATGCCGTAATCGCTCGACAAGGGTTCTAGACTGTTTCTTTTGTAACTTAATGTACATTTAGTAGTAGCTTCATGCTTTCAAATTACACCTTCGCCTATCTTAAGATATATAATCTAATATTAAAACTTTAACATGGTGTGTATTATTTTTGAAAGTTTGCAAAAATATAACAATTTTTGTTGATTCCTCCTTTTTGAAGCTACGTGTGCTTTTACTAGAAAATATAAATTTGATTTGTTCAATTATTACAAGTCTTAAATAGTCATTAAATTTTCACTATGGACTTAATGAAAAAACTCTACTCTAAAGGGAGATAATTTGAAATCTGAAGAGGTTGGCTGACGAAGAAGCATCGATTTAGTTACCAATAACTATACAGAACGAATTACATTATAGAATATATTAAACAATCTCTCTTACCGTTTTTTTATTTTGATTGCTTAATCATGCATTAACTTCTGTTGTCCAAGTAATATATAATGCCCATGTGTTTTATAACAGGACATATTTTGGTCCATTGAAAACTAATTGGAAGCATACCCTCAGGTTGTTTACAAGTGAGACAGGCTGTCCTGTGACACATGGGAGATTTTTCCACCTGTTCAAAAAGGCATGGTCTACAACCAACGAAGACACGACAAAAATAAAAAACGGCTTTCGGTGTACTGGGATATACCCTTTCAACCCAGAATCTATACCTAAAGAAGCATTCCTACCTAGCACACTGTACACTACTCAAGCAGCAATAGCAAATGAAGAGAATAGCGATGCACCAACAGTCAATGAAATTATAAATGAAGACAATGAAGTAACTGGCGCTGTTGCAATTGGAATGGGTATACTAAAATGATTAATTGTGACTATTTTTAAGCTTCCATGTGTAACAATGGACAACATATATTCAGGTAAAGACGGCTTTTTGGTACCCCGTATATTTACTATTTCAATTCCGCTGCGTACCAAGACATTTTAAGAAGCATGCATTAACATTAATACCATCTAATAATAATGTCAAAAAGATATGTTTCATCTACAAAAAGTTTACCTGCACTGAAGGACGCATATACATTTTTATGAAATAACAATCAGTAGAAAACTACGGAAGCTGAATGAGGCCATGTGAAAAATATTTTTTATGTCGTTCCCACAAGATAGTATGTCGTTCCCACAACAAAATATGTCTTTTCCACAATATAACTGTGTCGTTCCCACAACATAATATCTCGTTCGCACAACATAATATCTCGTTCGCACAACATAATATGTCGTTCCCACAATATAGCATATCGTTCCCACAAGATAAATATGTCGTTCCCACAAGATAAAAATGTCGTACCCATAAGATAAATATGTCGTTCCCACAAGATAAGTTTGTCGTTCCCACAAGANTCTACTCAAAGATATCTTTATTGACATAGAAATAAGCTATCAGTATATGCAAGAGAGACAAGAATACCTGTCGTTGGTAAAGAAACGGGTACTGAAATTCCAGTTTGTACATGATAAACATAAAGTTTTCACGATCATATAGTGTTAGAGGTACTAATAGTTACCAGTATGTATAAGATATCTAAGAATACCTGGTTCGGGTACTAAAAGGAATACTTAGCAATAAGATAATCAAGATTACCTGCTTCAGGTACTGAGACGGGTACTGGTACCTCTACTGTATTTGTTACTGGTACTGGTCTGTCAATAACCTTCTCTTTAATAACAGGTACTTCTTTTGGTACTGGGACTAAACAAGACGAAGGGTTTGAAATCAGTAAAATAATATTACATACAAAGCTAAATGCACCGTGAAGGGCAAAAAGTGGCAGGAAACACAAAGCTTATTGTCCTTTAATATCTACAAGTAAGTTTTATTTACAATCATTAAATGAAATTATAATCTTAACAATTTGAGTTTGGATATTAGATATCTTAATGAATATTAATCTCTGACTGAATTGATCACAATTTCATTTGGGTGCAATACGGATCTTGTATTAACAAGTATTGAATCCTATTGGGATAGAAATGTGACTTCTTTCTAAAGAGCATGATATCACTTTCGTTTTTAATTAAATTTGATTTTCAGAATATCGTACAAAGTCAAGGTACACTTACATGGTGCTGGGACTGGAACTTCAACTAAAAAAAATGTGAAAATTTGTATTAAAAGTCAATTTGATCGATGTAATCATTTAATGCTTTTTATCACCTACATAAGTAATATTATACAATTATGGCACTTCAATGAAATCAATATGGGGTTTAACGAAGCAATAAAATAATATAGAACGAGGGTTTACCCGAGTTCCATATTATCTTTTGCGCTCCGTTAAACCTCATATTGATCCAGTATAGAAGTGCCATAATTGTTTTCTTATATTTGATTGACATGGCTTAAGTCAATGATGACAAACATATAAAATATAAACGGAACAGAATGTAATACGATGACAAAATATGAAATGATTCCACTTAATTGCTTATCATAATCAGGTAAATATGATGACAAACTGGAGTCATTAGTCGAAATTTTCGTCACCTGATAATTTCAAGACCTTTGTTTTTTTCTGTAAATATATTTTATCAATACTAAAATTTCACATAAATACATTTCTCTTACACATAACACTGTACAAAACTAAAACATAACTTGTTTGAAAGACTAACACTTACTACTGACTATGTAGAATTAATATTGTTGTTTGTTTTAGAAATGGTAAACGTGTAATGTGTAAATACATTTAATAGAGAAAAGATAAAAGCAAACACCTCCAATGGCCGAAAAGTACAAGAAAAATAATAAAAATCCAAAAGACAAACATAGACAACGATAGGAACTTGGGATAGCTAGACTTGAAACTGACACTAGCAAAAGATAGCGGTAGTATTAAACCGACTTATGGGTAGATACAAACACATTTGTATTTACAGAAACCGAGAAAGATATGGAGTAAGAAGAGATTACCACACAACATGTAAATAAAAGAAAATATTACCTTCTTTTGTGATGTATCTGACCACTTCTTTTGGAATAAATACTGGGACTGAAAAAATGAGACATATGATAATTTTTTAAAATATTGACATATGTTGTATATGAATATTATTGCTTGATATTGTATCCTTCATGTCATAATGTATGTATATTTATATCCATTGTTACCTTTATCTCATTTCTGGTCTGTATATAACATTCTATTTCATTACGCCTCTTTCCTTGGTACAATTGTTATAAATAAAACTGCTTAGTGACTTTCTAAAACTTTCTAAAACTTAGAAAGTAAGGCTGTATTGCATAATTCTAAAACGATGATCTTAAAGAGTTCAAGAAATTTACAACAGACAAACTAAAAGAAAAGTTCCTTTTAAAATGAATGTTTTTTGAAAATATCCATAAAAATCATTACCTGGTTTTGGTACTGGAATTTTCTCTTTTACTACAACTGTTTTATAAACGGGTACTTTTTTGATAATTGGTACAGGCCCTGGAAAAATGATGATGAATAATATAAATTATATATTTCAATGTAATTCCATGTTTGTCATTTAATTACGTTAAACATCTTTATTATATAGAGACAGGATAAGTCACTTAATCCAGATGCTCCGAATGAGATGAAAAAAAAATCTACTGAGGAAACAAACGATTGTATAGCGTGTTTTCGATTTTTAAAATAATTACAAATTAATTGCTAATTGCTAATTTCCAAAATTTAGATATAGAAATAAACAATATTAAAGAATTCAATCCACATAATATAAATTTAATGGGAAAAAATCAGACAAGAAGTAAAGTTATTCTATTATTATAACCGTTTGGTATACTGCTTCAGTAGCATCTGTAGTTGAAATGTTACGCACCTGTGAAAAATCAATACTGTATAACAACCTGTTGAAATTTTAACTCGTTTCCAAAGAAACGAACCCAGAATACAAAACTAGAGGTACTGTGGCCTGAATGGCCACTACCCATGTAGAAGATCCCCAATATAATTTGTCACTAAAATAGTTATAATTGCACAATTCCCGGTAAACAGGAAGAAGATAGTTGGCAATCCTAAAATCACTACGTGTAGTATAAGACATCATTCTAAACTTGCATACAAAATTTCAAGTTGCAGTGATAAGTAGTTACTGAGAAAACTGTTACGAAAATTTTCTACGATTGACAAAAGATCTCGAAAATTAACTAAGTCGGTAAACAGGAAGTAGATGTCCGGCAATCCTGAAATCGCTACTTGCGGAATAGGACATCATTATAAACTTGCATACAAAATTTCAAGTAGCATAGATGAATAGTTACTGAGAAAACTGTTACGAAAATTTTCTACGATTGACAAAAGATCTAGAAAATTAACTAAGTCGGTAAACAGGAAGTAAATGTCCGGCAATCCTGAAATCGCTACTTGCGGTATAGGGCATCATTATAAACTTGCATACAAAATTTCAAGTAGCATAGATGAGTAGTTACTGAGAAAACTGTTACGAAAATTTTCTACGATTGACAAAAGATCTCGAAAATTAACTAAGTCGGTAAACAGGAAGTAGATGTCCGGCAATCCTGAAATCACTACTTGCGGTAAAGGGCATCATTTTAAACTTGCATACAAAATTTCAAGTTGCAGTGATGAGTAGTTACTGAGAAAACTGTTACGAAAAATTGTTTGCTATCACAGACAGACAAACAGACGGACAGACGGACAGAGTGATTCCTATATACCCCCCTGAACTTCGTTCGTGGGGGGTGTAAAAATACCGAAGCTGCATAAAAACAGTAAATTTCGTTATGCTGTACACGTGTTTCAAGGAGTAACCTCTCATTAGCATCATTAAAATCACATAATATGGAAAGCCATAATCCAGAACATATAATACAGATACGCATAGCTTAACTAAACAGACATTATTTTCAAAATCTTTTGTCATACTTTTGGGAGCCGTCGTTTTTTTCAGAATACTTAAATCAAGATTTATGGAAATTTTTCTTATATAAAAGCAGCCAAATGTAAGCATCGATATGCCGTTCTGTCAAAACGTGTCACTATTAAACAAAGAGTCAACAAACATTTACAGGAGAAAAATCTACAGGAGAATGAAATCAACAATAAAAAAAACTGAACTCTGTCCAGGCTTTGTTTGAATATGTTTTTGATTTCGATGTTTGTAACTGTATTGTTGTTGATTATTTGAGACGGAATGGTTATATATTAACATGATTCTAAACTGTATTTCAGAAAACCTTCTTATTTATGTATTCACCTATTCTTGATGAAGAACAACAATAAAAGAGTTGTTGCTATGCTTGTTTTTTCCATGTATTTGTAGAGACTTTGTCTCATATGCACGTACTCCATATCCTCCTATTCAGCATTTATAGGGATTTTGTCCCATGTACATTTACTCCATATCCCTGTATTTGTTTATAAAAGAAGACGGTAATGGGGACATGTGTAAATATTTGACTGGAAGTGAAATTCCATAGGTCATACTTATATTAATTAGTCCAATTATTTATAGTAGTGTATTAAATCGGAAGTGACTTATGGCAAAACTATAAATGTAAAAAATATTAGGATAATTTCACATGAAGTAGTTTATTATTAGTCAATATAATGACACTCAACGTGGATTTATAGACCATATTTCATGATATGTTCATAAAAATGTTCTTTGCTATATACACTATCCAGGAAACATATATATTAATGTCACATCTCTATTCTGGTGACACGCCCATTTCCGATTGAGAGATATATCAAAATTAGCATGTATGAATAATTGAAAAAAATTTAGTGTGCTCACTTTAGATATTACTAGATATTAAATGACTAATTGTTAATTTCAAAACTTAGTTTAATCTTTAATTGGATATATTATACATGTCACTAAATCTTTAAACTGACGGATAATTGTAACAGATTCTTAGAAAAATTCAGTAGTTCTCCTTTAAAGTGAAAACGCGTTATCCTTCGTTATAGACCACTGTCATATAACATGCACTAGTTACAAAAATATTATATTCGATTACATAGTGGGTTAGAATTAACAATGAAGGGATAAAGAGTAAATGCAAATGAGACAAATTCTCTACAAATACATTGAGTAAAATTGAAAAATGGAAGAACGCTTTTATTCTTAATCTTGAAGTCACCATGAGGCCTTTAACAATGTGCTTTACTTATACCTCATAGTAAGTTCAAGGCCGCCCTAAGCACCGGTTTGAGCGGAATTCATTTAAAACTGTTTTAGATATTATTGTCTTCCTAAAGGTCCATGACTGCTAATGAAAAGTTCTTTTTTCATCTTACTGTAGTGGAAAGATGCTCATTGTTGAAGGCCTCATGGGGACATCAGGAATAAAGGCCTCATGGGGACATCAGGAATAAAGACCTCATGGGGACATCAGGAATAAAGGCCTCATGGGGACATCAGGAATAAAACCTTTGGTCCATTGCTTGGTTTTATCACATAAATATAGAGATACTTTGTCTCGCGTGCATTTATTCCGTACCCTTCCTTTGTTAAGTGAGAATAACTGGTGTTGATTCACAACAATTGAAATGATTTTGTTTGAATAATTATGAAATAGAATAAAGTGGAAATGTTATGTCAAATACTTTTTTTTAACTTTATCTGAGAATGAACACATTTTAATTAACCTAGTAAATAAGTCTTGCCATGCATGGAGAAGATCATGCTTACCCTTCCGGAGTACCTGATGATACCTCAGTTTGTGTAGGGTTCACACAACTAGTGCTTTAGTTTTGTGGCGTTCTTATTCATTTTTGTTTATTGGCTTTTCTTTGTAATGCGGTCTTAATTCTCGTTGAATATGAATTGCCGTGGTTTTGGATTTTTTATTTTGGAATTCCCCTTTTCATTATTTTTGGTATTGGTTAGATTAAACTTATTTTATTGCTAGATTTAACAATTGGATTGGACATAAGTTATACCAACTTACAAAGGTCCTCTCCATAAAATATACATAAATACAATTTACATGCATCAGCAACATAATCAAATAATGATTCACAGTACAATAAATAACAACATAAATGAAATACAAAGACATCAAAACTAAATCAATTGTGAAGTTTCATTATATAATAGTTCAATTACACTTCATTCAGAAGAAAAGAATTGGTATAGGTTTGCTGATGTTTGCTGATGTATATATATAACGAAACTTACATTTTTTATAAACTGGGACTGAAATGTAATAGAGAAAATATTGTAAGTTATCTACTGACACAGTTTACAAATAATAATAATAAAAAAATCAATCAATTTTATATTTACATCAAATAGAAAAACGATCTTATATTTACAAAAACAAAATCAAATTCCCTTGTCTTTAATAAGTGATAAAATTTTGCACAGACAAAATTGTAAATCTGGATTTTTTAACAGTTAAAGGAAGATCGCATATAATCTATGATGTTTTAATAAATAAATTTAAAGAGTAACTTACATGGTTTTGGAACATAGAATGGTTTTGGGAATGCTGAAAATGTAAAAAAAAGAAGGTATAATGTGACCTGTCAATAATACAAAATCAGTTAATCAATGACACTTTTATATCGATCCTTAACTTGCAGAATAATCAGTATTAATGCAATTATTTAATTTGTTAATAAAAATAACACGCATTTCAATAAGTGGAAAACGAATTGATGTTCGTCTTATATGATATAAAGACTACATACTTTTATGAAAGCCTAAACTATAAATTCAAATAAAATACGTCATGACAAAAAAAATCAAATTCTCATGTTAATCTGACCCTTCAGAAAAATCCATTATCAATCTGTAACATATGAATTTATGTATAAAATTATTTCAGCTTAGAGAAAGAGGATGAACTTTAATCATATCATAAAAACAAGTGAATAATAGTCCTATCTATATAGTATTACTTCCATATGACAATTAGTATAAAACGTTTGACGATGTATTTGAATAAATACTTACCGACTGGGACTGTAATGAAAAAAAAATACTGAATTAATGTTTCATATCATATCTCTCAATATATTCAAAGGAAAAAAAACAGTTAAACATGCAAAAAACCGGAATATTACATTTTTGTCATCTTTCACCTATTTAAAAGACAAAGCGTGATAATATAAAAAAAATAGCAGGGAAAATGTTTATTTAATTGTTATGCTGAAAGTAATTTTCTACCTTTGTTATCATATATGGCTTAAAGAATGTTTTCAATGTGTTGGTAAAATCACGAGAAAGGTCTTTAATATGTTTATTTCCCCATTTAAGATTTATTTTTCAAGTTTTCTAGTCCATAAGTATCCTACAAGCAAAGCAAAGGGAACGCATATGTACCATCAACAATGCTGACACAGCCGTTTCAACATTTCTAAGAATTGCTGAATGCCATCTATATTAAGACTATCAAACTATTTTAGCTAGTGTTTATGACTGTTTTTTTTACATCTACGAATTTTATAACAGGAATTTATGGTACGATTGTAGCACCAATAACTGCTTGAAAACGTTTATGAAGGTTTTCTTTTAGCAATGCTGTTGAAGTCCATGATAAAAAATTAGTTATTAATCAAGAGATGTGTTTTTGCTATTTCCTAAAATTGTTTTTTTTTTTAGTTTAAGATGATTCAAAATGTACATTTTAACCCTACCGCTGGCTTTTTTTAGTGCCGATACCCAGTCCGGCTGTCCCGAGTTCCCATCGTTGTCTACGTTTGTCCTTTGTCTTATTTGTGTTCTTCATGTGTAGTTCCAAAGCAGATTGTGGCATGTAATTATAATTTTTAGCCATTGTAGGTGTTTCCTGTTATCCATTTTTTTTTACATTTACAAGCATTTAAAGTTGTATGTGGGGGTTTAAGAATATGCTATATAAGGGACTCAATAAAGAATGTTTTGATTGCCATTTAGCCAAAATATCTATTTTTGTGAAAAAGTATATTTCAATATGACAGCATGGGGAGTTAACCAATTAAGTTATTAACAAATTAAGTTATAAAGAATTACATTTGTATCTATTAATGTTTAAACCGAGAAATTTTTTTCTGGTTTTATTTTGAGTGATCAAAAACCATACACCATTAAAACTGAAATTGTTGCTCCCTGATAGGGAAAGTAGAAAGCTAAAACAATACTTACAAGGTTTCTTTACATAAAATGTTCTAAAAGGTGGTCCATAACCTGTAATAAAAATATTCATTGCATATAAAATTGTTTGTGGAAAAAAATCAGTAGACTTATTGTGTGACGGGGAATAATGGCAAATATCAATAGAAAATCACAAAAACGTCTAAAACAAACCCGCCAAAGTTTAGACAACAAATGGTATTCATAACGACAAAAAAAAAGTATGACCAATCCTTGTACCTGCACTATCTGGCTGAACATACTTGGTATGCTAAAATTCTACTTAATTCTTAGACGTATTTATAGCAATCCAAAGCTTCTTGACCTACTAAATACACCCTAATGTCACCATGCTTGCAGCTGAAAATGGTTAAAAACTATGGGAAAAACTCCTTTTATCATTTCGAAAGTAGCTTTATCTAGAAATTAATTACAATATCAAGGAAAAGAAAACTCTTCATAATGATATGATTTTCTTTGTTAATAACTACATCATAATTATTTGCATAAAAAAGTCCTTGAAACAAATAAATTGTATGCTTCTAAATGTGACCACATATAGATCGGAATAAATAGTATAAATATGGTAATAATATTATAATGTATATATTATCATTCATCACTGTCATCATAAAACTCAGTGGTCATGATTATTTTGCAGACACGATTTTATAGAGATTGCTTTTAACTCTATTTATATAGCTTCCAATGTGCAGGATATTAGCCACTCAAATTTAACTTGCGGACGATAACACATATATACACGTGTGGTTGTCGACAATATTTTGTAATATCCTGTGACTACTTTTTTTTCTGCAATGCATCTAGAAATAACAGGAAACGCATACGTTTCAAAAATATCAAAATCTTTATTTCAACAATTCATCGGTTTCTCTTCTGTGCTCTCATTTTGGCAATGTCTTTGAACTTCGATTTTTGTAAATTCCACTCCTTTGTTCCTTCGGTATTCTACTGCCGTTGTTTTCAACTTGATATTCATTTACATTTTGCATATCTTTTTTTTACAATTTAGTATTTTTCTTGAAATTCAAATTGGCTTTTTATTCACATATGAAATTTGTACTACAGCGCTTAAAAATGTCAGTGAACAACAAAAGACAAGATCTCTTCAAGAGACTAGTAAATGTGGAATGTAGACTTAACATTACACTGTAAAATAAAGGGACACTCACTTCATCAATTAAACCGAATTTAAATGAATGTTACAAACAATTATTGATTTGATAATCAAACCAAAACAGCAGCGAAACTGGTAGGGGATTTGCAAAATAAATATTATCCATTATTTATCTTATTGCTTAAATCATAAATGATGTAAAAGTTTCAGATATGATTGCCAACGTAAATGTTTGATCAAAACCTTTCTTCGTTTCTCACACGTGCAAAAACATATATTCGTTACCCCCCTACTAACAATTCAGGCATCAAGACGGATTCTTGGTTTCATAACAGTGTACGAGATTTTTTTCGTTTTTTTTTTTGTTTTGTTGGTTTCGTTACTAATATCACTTATTAACAGTAAACTGTTTTTTAAGACCTTTTCTTGGCGGTAATAGAGCTTAAAGAAGTGACAAATCGAATTTTCAATTTTCAGCCTCAAAGTGCAATCTGCCCCTCAAAATAAATGGTTCACCAACATATTAAAAATTGTGATATCATTATACCTTTTCATAAAACTGGCCTTAAACATTCAACTGACACACACTATACGAAAAGTTTATTAACAGACCGAATACTAATGAAATATCAGTCCCAAATAATTATCTATTAAATTTTTTAAATAAATTCTAATTATTCATTTGCCATGCACATGCAGTATCAGTTAGAGACCACTATACTTGTAAAATTTTCAAGTCATTGGATCTCAAAGCTATTTAACGGAACCATGAAGAATATCCTGTCAATATCCTAAATTACGTAAAGAATGTAAGTTACATCCCAGTTTTTTTGGATTTTTTCATCAGGTTTTGATATTTTTTGACAATATTCCCGTAAAAACGAGGGTTAGAAATGCCCTTAGCAATTAGCTCTTTGAGAGTCGCGTTATATGTAGATATTAAATGTTCATATCTTCTATAAAACTTCTTAAATGTGTTTATCAATTTATGAAATCTGTAGCATTGTTGTAAAAGTTTGGGCTTGATAGTAAAATTACGCTCATTTAAGTCGTCAAAAGTATAACAGACACGTGCAAATCGTGCTAGTTGAGATATGGTGGAGCTACAGGAACGTCGCCATCAAGAACAGGGAAATTAGTAGTAGTGAAATCAAAATTATCCCTTTTATCATAAATTTTAGTTTTAACTTTACCAAGATCGAGAAATGGGCAGTATTTAGAATTAATGTTTGCTTTATTAAGTTTCAGTTCTTGTGAATATGAGGTCTACCTTAATTTTAGGATGAATCATCCAACTCTGACGTTAAGCTTGCAATGTCATTGAATTTTCGGTAATTCATTTTAAGTTCTTTCACACAACAATGGAAAGGCTTAATTGTTTTTTCAATTCTTGCATTTTATCTCTTTTGTCTTTTCTGATTGTCGTGGTATAGCTTTGATATCTGGTACCACGGATCGGAAATGTATCAATTATAAATGACTGAAATCTTAAACTCTTATTTTCTTGGTATCAAAATTATTGACAATGCCCCTTAAGAGTTTTTTTGTCAGTCACAAGAAATAGGTATTGAAGTGGAAGTTGTTTTAACGAATCCCTTTGTTATCTGTCCTGAACTCTTACAGCGTACTATGAGAAGGTAACCTAGAAAGTTGTTTTACATCCGGAGATGTTCCTGGAAATGGGAACTGGTATGATAAAATTCAGATGATAAATGTAACATCTGAACATGCAGATTTCAAAGGTCCGACTCCCTTAACTTGCGAATTAAACTAACTTATTCAGTAGAAAGAAATTATTTTAGTACTAAAGGGAGGGGAAGTTTCTTTTAATAATTATGTAAGAAGTGCTGACAGTGACATTGTTTTCTGCGATCTTTCCTTTAGATGTGAAGTATTTGTAATCATTTGATGGAATTGTATCAAACTGCATGTTAATTAAAATTCATAATTGAACTGAAATTATAACTAATGTTTAGAATAAAATCCTATTCGATTTAATTTGTTATTGCAAAATGTCATAATAACTAGTAAATGAAACGTGTACACTGGTCAGTATGATTTGCCATACAGAATTTGACTTTTACTGTTATTTACAATTAAAATTTATAGCAATTAATGTAGAAATGATAACATGAAACACATACAATGGCCGAAAACCACAATCACATGCCACAATCCACTAGGGAATCGCACAAGAAAAACAATAAAATGACAAATGACAAACATGGACAACGATAGGAACTCGTGATAGCCGGACTTGGAATGTTTTTAACAATCTTAACGAATTCCACTGAAAATGTTCAAGAGTTATCATTACGTTATAATTAGGTCGGGTCCATGTAAATAGTATAACTATATTAACTGTAGAAGGATCCACAGATTTTACTCCTTAAAAAAACTAAAGGAAATCTCTCTATGTGACTTTCTTTACATTGATAGTATATCTTAAAAAAGGGCAACCCTGAATATCCGAAATGTTTACTTTTTTTTTAATCTGCAATGTTTAGCATTCTTTTGAAGTAATCTTTTTGAAAGTTTATAGAAACCTGATGAAGGAGACATCGAGCTCTGTCTCTGAACAAATAGGTTACGCTGTTGGCAGATATTTCACATGATAATGACTAAATTCAACAACTGGTAATTTTGGCATAAATGACCAAAATTCAAATTCAAAGTCTCATTCACACCTTTGATATATGTACAAAAGATGCACGATACATTCTTTATATCTAAAGAATTGTAGGAGATTTTCTCTGTACAAATGTGGTACCCTATTGGCAGATATTCTACGTAAAAAGTACTAAATTCAACAACTGTTAATTTTGGCATAAACTGTCAAAAATCACAACAAAAGTAGCATGCACACGTTTGATATACATTGTATGTACAAATGATCTGCAAATTATAAACCTTCAATCTAAAAGAACGATGTATTTGCTCCGGATAAATAAGGCATCCTCTTGGCAGATATTCGATGTTAAAAGTACCAAGTTCAATGATTGGTAATTTTGGCATAAAATATCATAAATCAAAACCATAGTAACATGCAACCCGTTTGGTTTATGTACAAATGAAGATCTTATGGGGGCTTTGAGTTGTTATTACTCCCCTTTGGGTCGTTGTCTCTTTGAAACATTCCTCGTATGCCTCCTTTTTTCTATTACTTTACATGGATAGTATATCTTACCCAGAGGACAACCCTGAATATCCGAAATGTTCACTTGTTTAAATCTGCAATGTTTAGCATTCTTTTGAAGAAATCTTTTTTGAAAGTTTATAGAAAACTGATGAAGGAGACACCAAGCTCTGGCTCTGAACAAATAGGTAACTCTGTTGGCAGATATTTCACATGTTAATGACTAAGTTTAACAACTGGTAATTTTGGCATAAATGACCAAAATTCAAATTCAAAGTCTCATTCACACCTCTGATATATGTACAAAAGATGTGCAATACATTCTTATTATCTAAAAAATTATAGGGGATTCTCTCTGGACAAATGTGGTATGAGGTACCTTATTGGCAGATATTCTACATAAAAAGTACCAAGTTCAACAACCGGTAATTTTTGCATAAAATATCAAAAACCAAAACCAAGTAAAATACACCCCGTTTGATATATGTACAAATGATCTGCAAAATACAAAACGTCTATCTAATAGCTGTAGGGGGTTTGGTCCGGACAAATAGAGTTCCCTGTTTCAGCAACAGGTTAATTAAATATCAAAAATCGAAATTAACGTAACATGCACACCTCTAATATATGTACAAATAATCATCAAAATAAAAAGTTTCTGTCTCAAAAAGTGTAGTTGATTTGATCCGAATGATGTACCAATTTGGAAGCCGCCCATCGCCCGCCCTTTTAATAACCGGCTTTTCCGAGGGAGACCCGGTTAAAACAGTCCTCGAAACGTAAAGTATTGGAATAATCCGTAGATGAGTATTTATGATTGTTGATTTTTACTGTTATAACGATCATCTTTGATTTTTGGAGGGAACGAAAGGTACATCATAGCCACGGCTACAGACCAAACCCAAATGTATAAGGCCTGATAGAGAAAAGAATAACCAATAGGATCAAAAGTCAGCTTAAGACAGAGTTCTTAACTTTAAATATTGTACGTTATCAAAATGTCCGGTTTTGGCAATAGTACTTGACTACTGGGGTTGTGAATGCTTTCGGGGCAAAATAGTCTACCAGTGAAGGCATCAGTCCAGTGGTACTAAATGTCAGTGTATAAAATAAGGGGTTCATATGCAAAGTACAACGCATATTAATGACATTTGATTAAAAATACTGAATAGCAAATGTGAAAAATAGTACTCACGTGCTTCGGCCAAAGCTGAAAGTAATATAATCATAGAATAAATATTCTCATTCTTAAATTAATGATATTTTGTTAATACGTTAACGTGCCAATTACCAGAAAATAAAAGCAAAAGAAAATCCAAATCATGAATTCTGATAAAACTATTTGGAAATCTGATTTGAGATACGTTATGTCTTTTTATAAATGCAAATGTTTTATGTTGAATGAACGTGTATGTTATTTTGATTGTATATGCCCGTTATGGGCCCTTTGATTAGGTCAATAAAATTATCTTTATCTATCTTTATATAGAACTTAATTCTACTGCAATAGTAGCAATGTTACCAATGATATATGAAAACAATCAATTTGAATGTACAGATAAGGCATATGCATGCAACATATATTTATAAGGAAGCGTTCTGAAAAGTTATTTTTATAAACACTTATTTCTTACTAATATCAATATGAACCAATTTTTTTCCATTAGTGGCCCACCAACTTGAATAGTAAAGGAAATTGTTATATCAATTGATAGGCAGTGATTTACTTGAAAGGTTTAATTTGTCTTTCATATGTCTCGTTTTTTTTTCACCATGATCATAAACATTTAAGTAATTGAATTTTCGAAATTAATATAATAATTAATGCAAAGTTAACACAGTTGATTTCCTTAAACATCACTCACCAAAGGCTACAATAGCCAGTAAGAATAATTTAGAAACCATATTCCCAGTTGACAAGTTGAGAAAAATCTGAAGAACATATAATATGAAATGCTAACTTTATATGACAATGAACGATCAATTATGATAGATTTTATGTCCAGTCCTGGTCTAAACAGGAATCATAACCCTTGACAGATTTTTCTTTTATGTTTTGTAATGAATCATTTATCTTTACGTACTATATACATAAAGCCACCTTTCATCTGTAGTTATAAAATTGTTTGGAGATCATAAAATCTGACAGAAAGTACAATATGTATATTTCGTGTATCATCCCTTCCACAAGGCCACCTGTTGATGGTTTAATTAACGGATATAGCGGTTACATGATATAATCTTATTGGATTAGAATAGACACAGCACATAAGGTGTTATATGCTTTAATGGCTTGTTGACATATTGACCGGAATGGTTGAACTTTTATGAGAGCAACAAAGGTCACCGCAGAATATGTGAACTGCAAATGTAGACACAAATCAGCAAAAATATCAATTTATTATAGATAAGCCTTTTTCATTGCTTTGGGATCGTTTTGTAATAAATACCCGTTACAAATCTAAATTGAATATTTTAGTACCAGTTTTTCATTATTGTCAAAACCGGCTATTCATGAGAGCACTTGCATAACAACTTTCGCAAAGACAAATATCCCCTTCCATAGCTCTGATGCCATTCGATTCAACTGTAAGCGCGATACAACTGACAGAAGTCTCCGAGGGTATTCACCAGCCCAATAGTCAGACTTGTCTGACATGAAAAATTTACCTTGCGTTTTATAGAAATTTACTGTTTATCAAAATTGTAACCCCTTAAAAATACCAAGTCTTCATTCCGTGTATGGGACTACGTAAATGTCCTTGGTACTGGATTGGCCTCCTATTTGGATATATTTGGTGATGAATACTTCTTTTTGACTATTATTGGATTATGGCTTTCCATATTATTTGATGTTAATGCTGCTGATGAGAGGTTACTCCTTGAAACACGTGTACAGCATAACAAAATTTTCTGTTTATTTTGCAACTTCGGTATTTTAGTATTTTATAACATAAAAAACAAAACAATATCTTGCAAAAAATATGTTGTTTTTATTTAAAAAAGACAATTGGGTTTTATTTGTATGTTTATTATAAAATAGGGAAACGGGACAGATAAATGGGAGGTTTGGGTACCCATAAACCGGTTTAACCCTACCGCTGGCTTTTGTAAGTGCCGGTACCAAGTCCGGCTATCCCGAGTTCCTACCGTTATCTATGTTTGCCTTTTGTCATTTTATTTTTTTTTCTTGTGCAGTTCCCTGGTTGATTGTGACATGTGATTGTAATGTTCGGCCATTGCAAGTGTTTCCTGTTATCTTTCCTTATTAATTGCATTATTGACTTTAACTTCTTGTTGGATTTGGGTTATTGTACACAATGGGTATTCCAATGCACACCTAATTCCCTATCTGTTTTTGCATTCTGATGAAGACGGATCTAGACAAAACCCCTAAAAATGTAAAATGAAAAAAGTATATGGGTAAATCATATTATTTCACTCAGTTTATACCCCTGCATCTTATATCCATGTCAACTTGGACTTAGAAAAATTAAAAAAGTAAAAGGTCAGTTTGATATTAAGAGTTTTTTCTCAAAATTGTCAGATTGGTGGCTAACAAAATTGCTGAAAAACATCGTAATTTCCTATTTTTCTATCGTTAATATTTTTTTTATGAATGTTACCATATCCCTTCTGTCTCTTCATATG
This sequence comes from Modiolus philippinarum, assembly GCA_002080025.1. Lineage (NCBI taxonomy): Eukaryota > Metazoa > Mollusca > Bivalvia > Mytilida > Modiolidae > Modiolus > Modiolus philippinarum. The sequence goes on from MJUU01064819.1 coordinate 25,364, forward strand.
GCATATGTGTATTTCAACTTGCTACGTATGCTAGAGTTCTTGATATTGTCATTCTAAAAATTATATGTTCGACACTTCGAACTAGGTGCAAAGTATTATGCAACAGTCTTCCGACGTTTTTTTTAACATTAGACTATGTCTTAAAGGGTCAAATTGAATATATTTATGTAGCTGTCGGACATAGGAAACAAAAAAAAATGAAAATATAGGAAATAATTAAATCTAAAACATGCATTCCAGCGGAGAACACGGTCCAAATTCTGTGTCGAATGTGAAATAAGAAAACGGATAAGACCTAAGACTAGGACACGTGTTAAACTAGTGGGACGACATTATATATTTAATATGACATTCAGCTGTTTCGGAAGATGTACTTACCTCTTTATCATAATATATGAACAAATAAAGGGATATCTACACTTTTCATGTCTAACATCAGTCGCATTGTCTTACTTATTAGACATAACTTGTTCCTGCCTGCGACTTTGCTTATGACATATAATTTTCCACATGACGGGTGGTAATGCATGCATAACAAAAGCCCCTTATCCTTCCACTCATTTGTTGTGCTTGTTCAAGGGATTCATGTAATTATGTCCATGTTATTCTTGAAAATTGGGGTCTTTTTGATTATTAGACTTGAGTATAGGATACTTCTTTGCAGTATACTCTGTCTATTTAAATAGATAAAGTAATTTGGATTATCAGTAGGGATGTATGCTTCTCTAATTTCTATCCAGTTTTCACATTTCCTGAAAGGTGCTGGAACATTTGTTCTCCTCTCTAGAGAGAAGAACAAGTTTCGTGACATTTCCCGCCAAATTTATTCGGAATATAACCCTCGGTGTTTTTCGTCCAGTCATTAGAAAAATAGTTTCCACAACTTCAACACGTTTTTTTAAGAAATTTCTCACATCTCGTTAAATAAATTTTCAAAATTTTAAAAGCTCGGCAAGCCTCGCTTTCAAACATTTGCAACTCGATGTGAGAAATTTCATAATCAACTAGTTCTTGTTATGGAAACTATATGTAATGAGTATACATGCAATTAATCAATTGGATATGAAATATTGACAGCTTTGTGCATAAATAATAATAATTTTGGTTCAAATTATTTCGATGCAAATCTCTGCCATACGCTGATTTCTACGTATAGTCTGGTAAAATTATAACTAAAACAAGTCAGGTAATCGCAAAATATTGACTATTCAGCAAAATTCAAGTCAATATCAGAGCGTCTTTCGATCACAAGCTGAATATTTTTGAATTCACAAATGCATAGCAACAATAAATATTGTTATGCTGTACGCGTGTTTCAAGGAGTAACCTCGCAGCTGCAGCATTAAAGTTAATAGATAGCTATAATCCAAAAGTAGTCAAACAAGAAGTACTCAACCAAACAAATCGAAAAAAAATGTTGTTTACTTACATATCAAAACTTGAAATCACCTGTTATCGATAATATCCTGCTTGGACATATACTCATCAATAACGATGACAATGCAATATTCATATTTAAAAAAAATTAAACGTAAGGAATATCTCCCTCCCGCATAGCTCTGCACTGATTAAGGCTTTCCTTTTCAGATCTTATTTGTTCTCTCTCGGATATATACATATATTTCCATTCATGGATTTCCAAATATTAGGATTTAAACTGTACTGAAGAGACATAAATTGTCGAAATGTCCATATGCAGAAACTAAATTTACAGTAACTTCGGTATTTTGTTATTAACTTCAAGAGTAAAATTCCGCAGTAAATTATCTTTTGAAATGCCTGTACCAAGTCAGGACCATTGCAGTCGACAATTTTTCTGGTGGTTTCTACCTACTTAGCCTTTTTGCCTCATGGACTTTGGCTCTTGACAGTTCTGTTCGGTAATTTGTCCGTATTTATCACTTTCATTTTACTGGGAACCAAAATGAAATAGTCAGTCCTGTAACAAAACCATAAAAAGAAATGAAAATTACTGATGAAAGAAAAGTTACGCAGGCAAATGAATCTAGCAGAAAATAATGAATGCTCCAGAGAAAGGATAAACTTAAAACGGACACTAAGATTAGAAAAAGGACAAAATACTGGGTTGATTGGATCATCAACACAACAGGCTACTTTTCAAATAATCATAATTAGTTTTGATAACGTACAACACATTGAATAATAAAATACAATCAAAAGATGTTGTAAACATGATTATTATTGATTGTGTACTTCAAAATAATCAAATTGTCAAAACATTACCTTAGGGTACCTGGCACTGACCACATTATAAACCACTATAAAAACAATATTGTATAATATTTATAATTGTAATATTTATTAGCAAACATAAAACTCACATGACCCTCCTTAAGAAGGAAATTAATAATAATTTGTATTTTGCATTGTTCATAAATGGTATCATAATTCGAAATCACCGAAAACAAATAGGCAATATTTTATCAATTTATGCCTTTTTGGTTGGCCAAAGGTCTAATTTATAAACAAAAGAACAATTTTGTGCCGATATGAATAATTAAATATTAATGTAAACATCGGCAAAAAATAAATGAATCAATGGCATATTGTCCAAAATAAATAATACTTCAGCTGTTTGTAATTAGGATTATAAGTGCATTTTAGACATGCTTCAGATGACGAAAACAATGAGAGTGTTGTTCTATTGCTTGATTTTTATCGTGTATTTCTAGAGGATTTTGTCTCATGTACATTTAATCCATATGCTTTAATTTTTTTATTCAAAACACAAGTTACCTTATTAAAATGAAGATCTTAATCATCAATTACGTTACTACAAGACCAAAGATCTATTAATCTTTTCAATTTAATAATCTGCACTGAAAGGGCATAAAGCGGTGAAAATTGCCATCCACAGAGACAAAATTTACAATAAAATACAAAAAATACACAAGGTATTTAATGAACATTTTGTATATTAATTAAATTTTGTTTTGCTGTACACGTGTTTCAATGAGTAAACTTTCATCAGCATTTAAATAAAATAATATGGAATATGGAATATGGAAACCATGACTTGAAATAAGTCTTTTGATAAGCTTGTAACAACATTTATGTTCTACGGATGAGAATTTCACAATTTACTTATCTTAACTTTTCTGATCATGTTCTTATTTCTGTTTGGATTTTCCCAAGCCACAGCTTTTAATTATTCTTAATCTATTTCATTTCTGTAACAAATTACTACCAACTGGACCTAGACTGAATTTTAAATAAACGTAGATAAAATTTGCCAATTTGAAACAATTTCAAAACCAAATAGTACTTTTTTTTTACTACAGAACTGTTGCATTCTAATTTTCTTTTGAATCCCCATGTCTTTATAAATGACTGTTATGTAGTTACTTTAACTACAAGGTTTATTAAAAAAACTTGTAACGATCAGCCATGACAAAACCGGACTTTTTAACGGAAGTATGACGGTTGCCACGCGTGGAGCAGATTATGCTTCCAGAACATCCGATGATACCTCCAGTCCTTTTAGGGTTCACACTGTTATGTTTTGTGACGTTCTTTATCTAGTCCTTTTAGGGGTTCACACTGTTGTGTTTTGTGACGTTCTTTATCTAGTCCTTTTAGGGGTTCACACTGTTATGTTTTGTGACATTCTTTATCTAGTCCTTTTAGGGGTTCACACTGTTGTGTTTTGTGACGTTCTTTATCTATTTCGTTTGTCTTTGTCATGTCTAAATTAATATTACATTTGAATTGCTGTTTTTTTTAGTTTGCCAGCAGAGTAGGACATGCTTACCTCTCTTGAACCCCTGATGTTACTCTCAAAACTATTGGAGTTTACACAGTCAGTGCTGTAGTTTTTGTTGTTGTGTTGTATATCATACTGCAAAATTTTAGTTTTGTCCTTGGTAGTGATGTTAATGCTACTCATTTGCCAATGTTAATTTTTAAACAATATAGATATTTTCAAAAGTTTTTCATATGTTTACCTTGGCTCCGTACGAATGTTATAGAAGTAACACGCACCATTGATGTTTTCTTAGTTTTGTCTTTGGATAAGAAAATGACACTAACCAATCAGTTACAATGGAGATCTTCAAAATCAATATATGCCACACTAGAAGTGCCTTTGCTCTGAATGTTGCGTTTTATTTCTGTGCTTTGTTGATGCGTATCGTGTCTTTGATTTTCTGTTTTCTTGTTTTTTTCATGTCTCTGGACTATGATTTTAGCAATACTCTTTGTTTCTTCGGTATTCTACTGCCGTTGTTTCTCCCTTTTTGCTTCAGCAGTCGTTTGTCAGTATATCTACTTCACTTAACTATGTAGATTTATTGATCCAGAAGGTCAAACATCTCGCAGTAGTAATCATGAAAAATAATATATATAAAACTATTTTGTAATTTTTCATATTTTATTGGGTTCGTGTTATTGGGACAATACTTCTACATTTGTTGTCTTCAGTATATGGTTCAGTTATTTCTTTTTGTTGAACTTGTTCTAATTTCTGATATACTTGTCCAAATAATATTTTTATAAGTAGCAAAAACGAGAACGTTAAAAATTGTAATATAATTTTGCATCTTACTACAGATTTAACACTCCTATTCTTTGTACGTTTAAGCACAATTTTTCCTTACAAAGACCCATGACGTGTGAAATCAAAGCACTATTAAATTTTATGTTTGAATGGCTTTACAAAATGTAACAAATCCTTGCTTTTATATATTCATCATTTAAAAAATGTAAACGGCTGTGATGGCACATTTTATGTTTAAAATTTTTAGTTTCTGGCAATGTTTTTTTTTTCGTCAAATCATGTTCTTTTGTAAAGATCAAATAGAAATTTAAAAGCGATTTACAAATGCTGGTTAAGAAGTACTAATAAGTCGGATCTAAAGAAATGTCAAAATGTTTTATGCACAAAAATTGCACAAGATAAACATATCAGAATGAAGCGTATCCCAAATGATTGCAAAGATGGCATATAAATGGGTTTCATTACGCTTGTCGACATATATCAGTATTGTTCTGCATTTATAATTACATGTAAGTTTCTTTAATACACTATCACTAGACAAAACAAAAAGTACAATTTATATAGGACCACGCTCATATCCAATCAAACAAGTCCTAACTACACAATTTGTCATAGGTCTGAGTGAGGAAACATTGTGTTTTGACAATAAAACTTTAGTATTTCCTTTTGTTTATACTACACAGTGAGTTAATTGAGATTCATTATAGAATAAAAGGACAATAACAATAGTATTTAATTTACTGTTATATAAACATAAATCAATAAACAAACACTATGTGTCGCCACATTTGAAAGAAAAAGATTTTTTTCAGTAGATGAAATAGATATTAACGATTTGGTATTTTTTCCACACACATAGATATTATTTTTATCAATTGGTGTACTTTTTGTTCCAAGGCTTTCCTCGTTACATATTTTCTTCCCTATCTACTCTTATTTTCTACATCAGCTTTAATCGTAGTCTCTCAAATATTTGATTTGCATTGAAAAAGGAAAATGTATAAGCTGTCAAGCAAGAATATGTGTCTAACGGACACAATGCCCCACCTCGCACCTGTTTTGAACAATGCAGTAAAGCATGAAGTTGGTTGCATGGATGTATTTGTATTATGATTTTTGTTTAATTATACCCCAACTTGTACTGATACGGCAATGGATAAAACCTCAAACTATCCTCTTTTTTCCATGATCAGTGAAACGGCATGGGTAAACAATTATTATTTATTTGTTTATTCACTAATGTGTATTTACATAAAGTTTCGTGATAATAGCATACATCCATCACTAAAAAATATTAAACCTGTGGTTGTACCTCATACGATCCCCTTTTTATTATATGACCGGTAAGCATAAAGTTGATAGCATGGATAAATTTCTTTTTTTTAAACTATGGCAAAGCTCTGTCCTTAGCTAATTTTGGCTTTACATATAGATCTTATTAGTTATTTAATCTCTTTCAGTTTTTTAAAACAGCTTTAAGTTTATGGTCTTCCAAACGTTTATATTTTATCTGCGCTTGCGAGACATAAGTTGTAGAAATGCACATATGCAGAAACTACATTCACAGTAACATCGGTATTTAGTTGCTGTATCTTTTATAAATTTTCATGATAACAGCATACATCCTTCATAAAAACTTTAACCTGAGGAAAACCTCATTCTACCCCATTTTTCCACGATCAGTTAAGTTAGTAGCATTGATAAGTTTTCATTGTGATTTTTGTTTAATTATACCCTAATGTGTATATTTATATAAAATTTCCAAAACAGAAAAAAAAAGAATTTCAATCTGAGGGCAAACCTTACATGGGATGGACGGACGAACGGACCACGGAACGGACCAACGGATAGACGGACAGACCCGAACACTATGACTCCATACTTTCGTAGGCGGGACATAAAAAGTTATCTAAAGAATTTAAATTTACAATAACTTCTGTGTTTTGTACATTTTTAGGCGGAAATATCTGCAACAGAAAACTTTGTAGTGAGTTTCTTGAAACGTTTTAGGAGGCTCACTCCCGATTTTGTTTATATCAAGGATTTCTTGAAACATATTTCAATTGATTGAGCATTGTCGACTAAATGAAATGGTTAAAAGAAAGATAGAGATTCCTGTGCTTTTAACGCAGAAAAAACGTTAAAAATTTGCCAGAAAATGGATTTCTCTGGATTTTCCCTTAGTTTAATATTAGGACTAATTGTCAATTCTTACACACAAAACTCTTTATATTTAGATCAAGTTTTGTCCCTGACCAATACATCCACATAAAAAGATAAGGTAATTCATAATCTAGTATCATTTTAAATTGGCTTAAATTAAGATGGGTTTGCTACATGTATTTGAAAAAAAAATGTTTTATCCGAAATTTAGTTAAAAGGTCAGGTTGCTAGTCAAAGTTAAAAACATTAATAAGTAAATTAAATAAATAAATTTGGTTAATAACACAATTACCGAACAGAGTGGTCAAGAGCAGAAGTGCGTGACACAAAAAGACAATCTGGTGGAAACTACCGGCAAAATTATCGAGAAATTGTCGGTTAAACCAGTTTTATGGCTAGCCAAACCTCCCGTCCCTTGCCATTGAAAGGTCGTAGACAGTTAGAAGAAATGATCATCCCAGTATTTGTGTACAAGTAAAGAAAGAATCTTGACTCAGAGTTCGGAAAAACTTCAATGATCGTATAAGACGGCATTTTTTGAAGCCTTGATTAATAAGGCGATCACGGAGATAACTATGTCTAATGAGAAAGCCTGCATCTCGCGCAACGAATCAGAATAAAGAGAAAGAAAACCCCAGTTGATTTTTGAGAGTATCACATTTATCCAAATTTGATTATTTTTTTTCCAAGCAGATAATTGGTTATTTTCACAAACATTAATTAAAGAACGTATGATTGCTATGTACTATATATTAAAAAAATAATGGTTTTTAATAGTTTCAGAAAATTGACCTCAATTTACCCAATTTAAAATTAAATATGTTTGCAATACAGTAATAGAAATTGACCAATTTCGCTGAAATAAATAAAAAGGGTGTTAAACAGACTATTCAATTTAAAAGTTATAATTCAATTTTCTTTCCAATCCAAATAAAAATCGTATAACTACTTTCTGTTGATGATACTGTAATAAATATCCAAAGCCCACTCGATAGTTAAATACGGAAAAATTCAAATAGTTATTGTTACTGCAGATCCGTTTTTCTTGGTGATAAAAAGGCAATCATCCAAGTAAAAAGGAATTCAATAAAGAGTTGATAACAAAGACTTGTACCTATAGTAAAAATGTTAATAACACAATGTAATAGATAAAAATTGTAATGACAAAATGATTTTGGTACATCAAATATTAGTCTAACGTTTTCATCCTTCACGGGACTTTTCAAGACTAACGACGTCGTTAGGCGACATCGCTATGGGGAATCTGTGACGCAACGTCATTGTTTTCGAAAACGTTCTAAATATAATTTAATCTTGCACTAAATACTTTTATGAATTTCTGTTCCAACTGTTTTCGGTACTCTTCTGTTTTGCCGGGACACTTGAAAAACGGGAATATTTTAAATTTTATCTTAATGTTCGCTAAGAGGTATTTTTCTATATTGGGGTTGCCGAATCTGTTGTTTGAGCACACGCACTCTTTCACAAATACTTTTTCCGGTCTGTCCAATATAGTTTTCACGGCAATTTGTACATGTAATACAATATATTAAATTTTCGGATTTACAATTCATATCTGTATTCACCGTAAATTCTTTCCCGTTTTTAAACTGTTTCTTTACACACACCTCCAAATAATTAAAATCATCTTTACTACAGACGATGCATCTGGAGTCACCGCAAACGGAAACTGAAGGTATCTTTTCTTGCATGTCAAATTTTGTCATGGTCAGGTGGCGTTTTAAATTTTTCGGCTGTCTTTTACTATTTATGACCAATTCGGGTTTTGCCAGAATTTTCATTTTGTCACTTACATGTAGAATCGGTAAGTTAGATTTTATCATGTTAAATGTATTCGGCATTGACGGATCATGCGTAGTAACTACAGTAATAATTTCTTCTTCGTTCCGTTGTTCTTTTGGTGTTCTCAATTCGGCCGTTTTTAATTGCTTAGCTCTGTTAACACCATCCTGAATGAGTTGTAGCGGATATTTCTGTTGCGCAAGATATGTTTTAAGTTCGTCTAATCGTGTTTTACGTAGTTGTTCATCCAGCACTATTGCACATATCCGTCGCGCTATACAATAAGGGATATTTCTTTTAGTATGCGCGGGGTGGCATGATTCAAAAATTAAGTACTGGTGAGTATCTGTCTTTTTATAGTAAATATCCGTTATTATTGTATTATTTGAAACTTTCAGGAGTATATC
>MJUU01064819.1:36420-46947 GCA_002080025.1 Modiolus philippinarum
TAATATGGATTTTTTACGTTATATTCCGGAGAATATACCTGACAATATAATTCTAACTTCATTTGATGTAACAAGTTTATACACAAATATTCACCATGATTTAGGAGAAACTGCACTTAATTATTGGATAGAAGAAAATCGAAACATTATCGACAGTCGATTTAATATCGATTTCTTGATAAAAGCTCTGAAAATAGTTCTAGAAGGGAATACATTTTATATTTCGACGGTAGGCATTACAAACAGGTTAAAGGAACTGCCATGGGGACCAAAGTAGCTCCAACCTACGCAAACTTGGTAATGGGTTATTTAGAGAAAATTTTATATGACAATGTTGAAATCTAATACGTACGAGAATTCAAGAACTACATTGTTCAAACATGGAAAAGATTCTTAGACGACTGTTTTGTGTTCTGGACGAAGTCGGTCGAAGAGCTAGAAGCATTCCATAATGTCCTTATTTCTCTACACCCGTCAATAAAATTTACCAAGGAAAGCAGCCAAACCGAACTACCGTTTCTTGATATACTCCTGAAAGTTTCAAATAATACAATAATAACGGATATTTACTATAAAAAGACAGATACTCACCAGTACTTAAACTTTGAATCATGCCACCCCACGCATACTAAAAGAAATATCCCTTATTGTATGGCGCGACGGATATGTGCAATAGTGCTGTATGAACAACTACGTAAAACACGATTAGACGAACTTAAAACATATCTTGCGCAACAGAAATATCCGCTACAACATTAACAGAGCTAAGCAATTAACAGTGGCCGAATTGAGAACACCAAAAGAACAACGGAACGAAGAATAAATTATTACTGTAGTTACTACGCATGATCCGTCAATGCCGAATACATTTAACATGATAAAATCTAACTTACCGATTCTACATGTAAGTGACAAAATGAAAATTCTGGCAAAACCCGAATCGATCATAAATAGTAAAAGACAGCCGAAAAATTTTAAACGACAGCTGACCAGGGCAAAATTTGACATGCAAGAAAAGATACCTTCAGTTTCCGTTTGCGGTGACTCCAGATGCGGCGTCTGTAGTAAAGATGATTCTAATTATTTGGAGGTGGGTGTGAAGAAACAGTTTAAAAACGGGAAAGAATTTACGGTGAATACAGATATGAATTGTAAATCCGAAAATTTAATATATTGTATTACATGTACAAATTGCTGTGAAAACTATATTGGACAGACCGGAAAAAAGTATTTGTGAAAGAGTGCTTGTGCACAAACAACAGATTCGGCAACCCCAATATAGAAAAATACCTCTGAATGAACATTTAGATAGATGTGCTAATGGAAAATTTAAAATATTCCCGTTTTTCAAGTGTCCCGGCAAAACAGAAGAATACCGAAAACAGTTGGAAAAGAAATTCATAAAAGTATTTAGTGCAAGATTAAATTATATTTAGAACGTTTTCGGAAACAATGACGTTGCGTCACAGATTCCCCATAGCGACGTCGCCTAACGACGTTGTTAGTCTTGAAAAGTCCCGTGAAGGATGAAAACGTTAGACTAATATTTGACGTACCAAAATCATTTTGTCACACATATATATATAAACATCTATAAACAAAGCAACAACACCAAAATTCCCGACGTACTGGATCCGACAGGATACACACTTTGTGAGAAGAATATAATCAAACAATAGACGAAAGTGAACAGTACACAAATAATACAGTTAATATTTCAGCCCCTATCCGGGCCTTTTTCAAAACACAATAAAAATAAAAAATAAAATCAAACAAAAACTATGTACAAAAAAGTCTAAACAAAACAATAACAGCTACATTGTAGACGCTGGTTATCACAAATGTAATATGAGATGAATGCCCGAAGGGAGATGAAGAAAAAACTTTTGTCAGTTACTGTATATCGAAAAGCATTTAACAAAATCAATAATTGAAGACATTATAGTGAATCCGGAAGAAATAATATCTGCAATTGGAAAATGTGTTATTTGTAAATTTTAACACAAATTTGGNTGAGGGGTGTAAGGTTTGAAAAATTTAAGTAAAACTATTCATATTTAATATTCTAGATTTCAGAGAATACTATTTTCATCTATTTGGAAATCAATTTTATTAAACATTTAAAAATACTGTTTTTTTTTATTAAGAAATACAACTAAAAATAAAATTATTTCAAATTGCCCATTTTCTGTTTTGTATGGATTAAGCCAATAGGTATAATATGGTCACATGGTTGGACCAAAGCCAGTTGGACCTACATGGCTGAACATTCATATGAATACTATTTTTAAAGGCCAATAGCATTCCATTTCTAAATATAGGGACAACCTGATACAGTTGTTAATTGGGTTGTCTTATAAAATACAGTTCATACAAGATATAGAATATTGGAACCAAATAATTTATTATATCAATCACATAATATTATTAATTATAAGAAAATTATTAGGAAATAATCATTTATCATTATTTGGGATAATCTTCAGATTTCCCAACTAACAATCATAAACTTGGATTTTAATATAAATTTTTGATAGAATTATTTGTACTAATAAATAAACAAAGACAATTAATTCCCATTTTATATGCAACTTTTTATTTCCCATACAATGATATAGTTATAAAAATTTCATACAGGAGCAACAGTTCAGTGTTCATATATCAAGGTAAAACCCCTCAGGTGATGACAGATTGCTACACAATGGTATTGTTGAAAAATTCAATAGGACTTAAGATTGTTTGATTGCTGGACAAAAGCAAGTTTCAAAGAATTTTTTCCAATATATATTGTAGTAGAACAATACCAGTAGGTCACTTAAATAACAACTACAGGTTTATCAAATAGCTACATTGGTTATACAATAGGAACTAGTAGACCGTTAAGGTCATAGACAAGGGACAATAAAAATGGTCCATTCTTTTAAATGGATATTTTCTGCACACAATTATCGACTAGACTGGCCCATTCTGAATTAGGTATAGGCAGGTATATCTTTAAGTCAGATGATTAACAAGTCTCACTTTGGCTTTTACCATATGCTTTGACCCCCCTTTTTATTTAAGAAAAAACATACCCGTAAATGATATAATTCAACAAAATATTTAAACATGTAATTAAAATATGCATGCATTAAACCCAAAAGAAATATTTGAAATAAATTGTTAATGTACTGCTAATTTATTTTCGGTGTTTACAAACAAAAAGTCCGTGGATAACAATTGTTAACCCCGGACGAATACATCTTGCTATTAATTTAATGCTTTATTTATTTAAAGAGGATTACAAACAGCCCGAAGGCTACAAAGTTGCTCTCCTCGACATATAAAGACAAGACAATATAATCCAAGACAAAATACAATACAACCTATCACTCACACACTCACACTTTCAGTACAATATTTACAATTCATGATTAATTAATAAGTTATGTAAAACGTTTACTCTTTTCAATAAATTCACAAACATGTATATAGAAGTCATCATTTCCAAATTGAAATATTTTTACCAAATATTGACTAAGCATGTTTTTAAAAGTTAACAGGTTCACATTTGGACAGAGTAGAAATTTTACTTTATCAAAAAACAAAGATCTTATATTTTCATATTTATCACAATAAATAAAAAAATGTTCAGTAGTTTCTGGTTTTCTAGCATGACATCTATTACAGAGTCGAGAGGGAATTAAATTATAGTTATATAAATGATCATTTAAGCCATTTAGCCCAAGACGAATACGGGTATGATTAATTTTTCCTAAAACATAACCCAAAGAATAATTTTTTCTATAATTGCTTTCACAGAAATATTTTTTATCTTTTCTTTAAAAGCATTAATGGAGACTATTAATCTAAGATCGGTCGTGATCTTATTCCATTCCCTGACTGAGGAAGGAAAATAAGATGATGAGAATTTAGATGTACGTGCATGTAACGGTAAATTTTTCTTCCATGCGACGTAGATTATAATTTTCTGTGTTATGATTCAATAAAGGACAACAATCAGATAAATATTTTGGACAATCATTATTTATGATTCTGAAGAGAAAGACGATTTTATGTATTTTACGTCGAATATATAAAGGGTATATATCTAGTTCATTCAACAAATCTTTATGTCTTGTTATATACGAAAAGCACCTGTCGACAGGATTGCTGCTCTCCTTTGAACTTTTTCTAGTAAATCACTTTCATTTACAGTACAGTTATCATAAAGTATATCGCAGTAGTCTAAAATAGGAAGTATCATAGATTTATAAAGTTTTTCTAAACATGTTCTTGGTAACAATCTTTTCATCCTTACCATAATGTCCAATCTTTTATTTGATTTTTTGCAAATGGAAGTTATATGTTTCTCCCTTGATAAATTCTCTTGTAAAATTAAACCCAGATGTTTGTGTTCAGGTACCCGCTTTAGTATAACCCCATCTAGAATAAGATCATCATTTATAGATTTTTTGGTTGAATTAGTAAAAATCATATATTCAGTTTTATTTGGGTTAAAAGTAACTCTCCATTGTGAGGCCCATCTGCCTAATCTTGTAAGATCGTTATTTAACACATTTAATGAGTTGGGATTATCAATAACTTTTATCAGGGTTGTGTCATCAGCAAAAAGCTTCATTTGACTTTCAATATCATGATTTATATCGTTAACATACACTAAAATAGTAGAGGACCTAATATTGAGCCCTGAGGAACACCTGCATTAGTAAATTTTACATTTGAAGATTTGCCATTTATCACAACCTTGCTATTATTCGGTAGGTCAACTCGGGTCATCTAATTCATCAAGTTACTTGGTCGCCCTTAAAATAGAACAATCCAACACTTAGAAATTTTCACCTGTTTGAAAAAAAAATTGTGAAAATGCACATGACTGCAGACTTTTGTGCATGTCGTGAACGGCGTTTTTCAGTTATGTATGATCATTTTTGATATACATACCAAATATGATAAAGATTTGTGTAAAAATAAAGCTGAAATCGTGAGATTTCCATTACCTAAAGTTGAAGTTAGACCCTTCAAAGAGGTTCGGACAGAACGTGCTGATAAGTCGAAAACTACTCGAACTTTTGAGGTTTTCGGATGCTATACTCAAAATGGGAGATACCAGAATTCACTATCAATCTCTTAAAAAGATGCCAACTCGGTGTATTTCCCTGCATTTCACATCTCTGATGAGAACGATCGATCCAATGATTTCATCCGTTCCACTTCTAGAGTTTTGCTGTTTGACAAAGTCTTCTGTTTATACGAAAGGGAAGAAAAGAGTTAAATTGATCGTCCTGACGCTTACAGAACAAAATTCCATCCATAAATAGCCGGACTCAACTGCTGGAAAAAGACAAAAGATTACATAGATGTGAGAAATTTTGTACACCTGCGGTAACGGTTTTCTTGCCTATTATTTGGCAGAATCTATATTTTCACACTAATATATATCTTCACTTCCTTTAGATAATGGAAATCTCACGATTTCAGCTTTATTTTTACACTAATCTTTATCATATTTGCTATGTATTGCATAACTGAAAAAAGTTGAATCCGCCGTTCACGACATGAACAAAATTCTGCAGTCATGTGCATTTTCACATTTTCTTTTCAAACAGGTGATAATTTCTAAGTGTTGGATTGTTCTATTTTAAGGGCGACCAAGTAACTTGATGAATTAGATGACCCGAGTTGACCTACCTAATAATAGCAAGGTGTACTCGTTCGGGGTTAACAATTGTTATCCACGGACTTTTTGTTTGTAAATACCGAATAGAAATTAGCAGTACATTAACAATTTATTTCAAATATTTCTTTTGGGTTTAATGCATGCATATTTTAATTACATGTTTAAATATTTTGTTGATTTATATCATTTACGGGTATGTTTTTTTCTTAAATTAAACGGGGGTCAAAGCACATGGTAAAAGCCAAAGTGAGACTTGTTTATAATCTGACTTAAAGATATACCTGCCTATACCTAATTCAGAATGGTCCAGTCTAGTCGATAATTGTGCGCGGAAAATATCATCCATTTAAAAGAATGGATAATTTTTAAAAAGTGTTTTTCTTTCAACATGTATTGGCAATCATCAAATTAAAAGTGGTTCCAGAAGTGTATAATATTTCTGCACAACCATGCAAAATCCGGTGTCGAAATATGCAATATTAAAGTCAGCAGAAGAGAATTTCTATAATCTAAAGGAATCGAAACAGACTTTAGACCAAATAATTTCTACTTTTCTTGCCAGTCGTGGTCACTTTCCCTGAGCACGCAGACACAGCAAAATCAATATGTTAAAAAGGACTTTAAAACTATCAAACACTGCTGATGTTCCCAATAACAGTTGATTTGATCGTCCTTTAATGCGTCGAACTAGGACTTTCTAATGCATTCAGACCTGCACTCATTATAGATGTAAACTTGAAGCATATTACTCAAATAGCTGGCTGGTAATGCCCAACAGATTTTTTTTCTGTTGAATTATTTGTATGGAACTGATAACTGAGATCAGAACACCATTTCGCCATTCCATGTATCTAGTTTGGGTTATGTGTATTTGCATTAGATGACCACCTTTCTTGCAGACTGGTATGTAAATTTGAAACCATCAGGTTTTCTATACAAAACAAGCATAGAGGAATATGGATTCACTTTTACACTCTGAATATCATAGAATATGTCATATAAATCATAAAGGCGCTTTCCATCACTAGCAGTGTTTCACAGTTTTGAAAAGATAACATTTTTTTTAACATCCCTCAATTAGTTCTCGATTAATTGCTATATTGATAATATACTTCCCAGACTTCAACCAAAGCCTCGAAAAATTGCCACTATCAATTTTTTTTACACTATATACTTTACTTGTTTGTTCAGTACCTAGTCATTCATTCATTAGGCTTAATCCTTCAGAAAGACGAGCTTAAAGTTCAGACATCACATCCCTGGATGGCGGCATGCTGACACCGTTCAATGTTAGAGTTGAACGAATAGGCTGTGGAATTGGACAACCAACACTAGCTAGTAAATGACGTATCTGCATGGTTAGTCACTGTTCAGATGCAAGTTTCCTTGAAGTCAAATTGCGCACATGTGAACTTGACGGTATGTTAGCCGATCATGGTGCTCTATGAACTATTGTTGAAATTGGTTGCTGCAATGTATGTTGATTAGTTATATCCATAAAACAGAACGTAAAAGGTTGCATATCATCTATGGAATATTGGTATACAAGTTTACATTGTACTCTATCTATAGAGTATCGGTATGCAACAACCCCTCGTACATTCATACAAAAAGTCATTATAATAATAATAATATCGGTAAATTCCGCTTTCTTGTAAATTATCGAGGGTATGCCACACTTCCTTGAATATAATGCATGCAATATTGGTATGCCATGCCATTGCTCATGAGACATAAGTTGTCGAAATGCGCATATGCAGGAACTTAATTAACAGTAAACGGTATTTTGTTATTTATTACATCTGGGCCGATGCCTCTACTGGTGGACTGTTAGTCCCCGAGGGTATTCACCAACCCAGTAGCCAGTACATCGTTGATGGCCCGAAAACCGATTTTATTTGGAAATATGCAATATCTAAATTCAACAAAATTTTGTTCAAAACTAAGGAGTATTTCCCTCTCGCATAGCTCTGTCCTTAACTGATTTTTGCTTTACTATTTAGATTTTTTTGATAATTTGTTCTCTATCAGCTTTTACATATTTCGGTATATGGATTTCCAAATGTTTTGATTTGATTTGCACAGATGAGACATAAGTTGTCGAAATGCGCATATGCAGAATTTAATTAACAGTAACTTCGGTATTTTGTTATTCATTATACAGAAAATATCGGCATATCACACTCCTTTGTATATGATCCATGAAATATCGGTACTCCACGCTTTCCGTTGACCCTTTTACGCTTCCCATTGTACCTTTTATACAGAATATCAGCACTCCACACTTCCTTGTATATTATATTATCTTTTAAATATCGGTATCCAAGCGTCATTGTACGCTATGTACAGAATATCCGAATGTCAGTATTCCACATTTCCTTGTGCAGTATCTATGGAATATTGGTATGCCAAGATTTCTTGTACATCGGTGTTTTGGCCTTCGTTAGGCTACCGTTCTTTGTATATCGGTGTGCCAAGAATTATAGACTTGGCTGTACTTTCATACCCGAAAAATATCCCGAGCGACTTTGATAGCTTTCTTATTCTTTTAAATGTTTATTTGCTTGAGCTGTTCAAACTCTACGCAATCAAATATTCTCAATATCACGATATTTTTTCTCTTTATCATAAACTTGTGTTTGATCTCCACATTGCGAAATAAAGAAACAATTTTTTTCCGGTATAGTTTACACACTTTTTCGGGCATGTTTTTCCTATAAAATGAAATTTATTTAATGAAGTATACATCATTTACTACGCAGGATTTATCATTGCATTGAGTAAAATTTTATATGAAATAGTGTTTTTTTTTCGTTCTTTGCTGTGAGTTTATGTTGTACATGTACCTCTTCCGATTTGCAATTTTATTCAATATGTACCCTTTGTCCATAGTTTTGAATAAAAATTCCAAATACCTGGAATATTCTGGCAAATGTCCACTTTCCTTACAATCTCTTATTTTATCTGGAATTATTGTTGAGTAAAGTTATATTTACATTTGAATTTCAAAAGTTGACAGAGTACTCATAAACTGCTCAAGACATCTCAAAATCTTAAGGATTAAACTTTAAACAAACTTTTCAATAATAAATCTTGTATGTGATTTAAACAGGAGAAACATTAAAAGTTCAAAATTGTATTGTATATCATTACATTGATGTCGTTTTACCACACAATCAAGGTGTTGTGTTATTAATCTTATTAGTTAATGGTTGTATTCCAAATCTTGCAAGGTGCGTGTGGCTTTAACATTAAAGGTTAGTTTTTATATCATTTTATGGTCAAATATGTTCAACTGTTTGCCAAATTTATTCATAATTTTATATTATTTAATATTATTTCAATTTTCATTATCAAAAATTATTGATTCGTTATTATTTAGGACTAATTTCTTTCAACTTGTTTTCTAAAGCCTTGGTATATTTCTTTCACTATCGCCATAATTAAAGACGCTACAATTGCTGTTGATTTTCGAATATATTCTTTCTCCTTGGCAATGTTCGAATCTGTCTTGCTTTAAGATATACAATATCTTCTAGCTATTCAAAAGTCTGCTCCAAATATGGAGATTTGTGTTTTGCTTTTATTTTTTTTTCCCATCTTGAGCTAAGAACTTGATAATCAGCGTTAATATTGTGCTTAAATTAGATTCTTCTCTGAAGAATGTTTTAACTAGAGCTCTAATACGTGTCTCAAGCAGCATTTCCATTTTCAACATGGTTAATAACTTCAGCTATTCATTTATGCAAAAAATGTATAACTAGTTCTTCATGCGACAACCCGTTGCTTGCCAATGGAAGTACATTTACTTTTGAACCCTAAGCATATTCTGACCGCGGGTCGTGAAATTTACATGGATCTAATGAAACTGACACAAATTTTATTATCAAACTTACAACGATATTCTAAAGAGCGGTTCTAATTATTACATGTTACAAAAACAGGATAACAGCAAACACCTACAATGGCCAGGAACTACAATTACATGTCACAATTTACAAGCAAACTGCACCAGAAAAACAATAATGAAAACAAGAGACAAACATAAATAACGATAGAAACTCAGGATAGCCGGACTTGGTACCGGTACTAGCAAAAGCCAGTGGTGGGGTTAAACCGGTTTATGGGTACCCAAACCTCCCCTTTCTCTATCCCGTGTCCCTATAGTATAATAAACATGCGAATAAAACCCAATACATGTAGACTACTAACTCATTGACCACTATCTTGGAACAGAAAAAGCATATAACAAAACGTAATTTTGAAAGAAGGATCAAAGAGTGCTCGCCGCTAAACTGCCGGCTAGCTCAAGGAATCTAGTCTGCTGGTAAAACACTGTCGCACTACGGAAGAAAAATCAAACTCAAAACTCCCCGAAGGGTTTGGTAAATAGTCTTTATGTATTTCAGTAGACATTGGCAGTATCAGTGAGAAGCCAGTATATATGTAAAGTCTTCAGGTCACTGGAATCCAAAGCCAATTTAACGGATTTGTTCAGAATATCTCGTCGATATCCACTATTACGTAAAGAATGTAAGTTACGTCCCAGTTTTTGGATTATTTATCAGTTTTTGACATTTTTAACAACATTTCCATAAAATCGAGGATGAGAAATTCCCTTTGTAATTAGCTGTTTGCGAGTCACTTCATATCTAGATATCAAGGGTAGAACAAATGCGAGCGAATCGTACAAGTTGAGATATATACACCCCGTAGGATGGAGCTAGGGGAACGTCGCCGCCAAGAAAGGGAAAATTAGTAATAGTAAAATCAAAATCATCCCTTTTATCATAAACTTTAGTTTTTATTTTACCAGAGTCAATGATGATACTTAGATCCAGAAAAGG
>MJUU01064819.1:47619-92196 GCA_002080025.1 Modiolus philippinarum
GCGCGACATGTGAAAAATTGCCTTAAAATTGACGAATAAAGTCCCATAACTCTTGCAAGAAAAATCGAAATTTCACGAAAAATTATGCAGATCGTGTGGCCATCGTACTCAATACCTCTACAAAGTTTGAAGCAAATTGGCTTAAGGGTTGTCAAGTTAGAATGCGACATGTAAAAAAATGTCTTAAAATTAACAAATAAAGTCCCATAACTCCTGCAAGAAAAATCGAAATTTCACGAAAAAGTGTACGGATCGTGAGGCCATCATATCCAATACCTCTATAAAGTTTGAAGTGAATTGGCCAAATGGTTGTCAAGTTAGGGCACGACATATGAAACGGACGGACAGACGGACGGACAGAAGGACGGACGGACAATCGGACATTGGTATACCATAATACGTCCGTCATTAGACGGGCGTATAAAAACTGTGGATTGTCAATAGTAAGGATATGTATAGTCAGAGGTTCAGCTTTGACTCAAAATCATAAAGAAATTGGCTAAGGAAAATCATAAATTGCAACTCACAACTCATTGCTGTTGTGTTTTTTTAATGACTAATAATATATTACATGAATATACTTTCCCGTGGTTGATAACTAAGTACCGAGGTTACTGTGAATTTACTTTCTGTATATGCGCATTTCGACAACTTATGTCTCTTCAGTGCAGATAAAATCTAAACGTTTGGAAGACTATTTACTCAAAAATATTTAAAAACTAATAGAGAACAAATAACCAATATGATCTAAATGTAAAGCCAAAATTAGCTCAGGACAGAGCTATGCATGAGGGAGATACTCCTTAGTTTTCAACAAAATTTACAAAAATTTAGTTATTTTAAGGTTCCAAAAATAATCGGAGTACTGACTACTGGGCTGGTGAATACCCTCGGGGACTAACAGTCCACCAGCAGTGGCATCGACCCAATGGTAACAAATAACTAAGTACCGAGGTTACTGTGATATTACACAAGGGTGGCAGGACATGGCATTTTTCACTGTACCTGATCCCACTCATTGAGTACTGCTGACTTGCGTTGTCTGAAAATAAGTTTATATGTTCAAGTTGAATTGACTATATCATATACAGATGAGTATTGATTTTGGACTCTACCCTTTCCTTGCTTCTTATTTTCAAAGCACAGATTCAATAGGCATATGTATATATGAATTATCCTGGTAAGGGATTTTTTTTACTATTATTTATAATGTTTCTCTTAACTCGTTGTTACATTTACCCTCTAATATCAGCGATTTATGAATGATGCAAAGAGTTTTACACGTATGACACTATTGAATCTCCTAGCTATTTTCTTTTAATATTACATTATTAATTGAGTATCAAACACTAGCGCTAAAGTATGATTTTCTTAATTTTTCTGTAAAGTTATTTTTTTAAAAAGGAAGAATACGGGAAAATTCAAAACATTCAATATGCTGAACTCAAATTTAGTATCTTATTGATTTCTTACTTCTGCTCATGGACTAATATCTGATGATTTTACCAGCCCAGCTGTCCACAATACTTCAGAACTGG
This sequence comes from Modiolus philippinarum, assembly GCA_002080025.1. Classification (NCBI taxonomy): domain Eukaryota; kingdom Metazoa; phylum Mollusca; class Bivalvia; order Mytilida; family Modiolidae; genus Modiolus; species Modiolus philippinarum. The sequence goes on from MJUU01064819.1 coordinate 49,158, forward strand.
CCAGTCAATCTATTATTCGAAAAAATGTCTGGCAATATTCTAGATCTAAAGTTCTATAAACTTAGGACTACCTCTGTCGTGTAAACTCTGTTTTAGCTGATATGACTTATTGTCAAGCAATTGGATTATTTATTGTTTATCTATCTTTGGGTCCGTGTTGTTCATCTGTATGTGTGTCATCATTTTTCTTTTTTGCCCCGTACTCAAGTGGTGTCCTTGTTTCTTATTGTTTCCGATGTTGCCATTGTCCATGGATTGTTCGTTCTTTTGACTGACGGTTCGGTTCTCACTTACTTTATATATTAATTTGGTCCAAATTATTAGTTATTTAAAAACTAAATACCGAAGTCACTGTAAATTTATTTTCTGCATATGGCCATTTCGACAAATTGTGCGTCTTCAGTGCAGATAAAATCTAAACATTTGGAATACCATCAACTCAAAGACGTTTGAAAACTGAAAAAGAACAAATAACCAGTATGATCTAAATGGGACGCCAAAAAGCAGCTAAGGACAGAGCTTTACATGAGGGAGATGCTCCTTAGTTTTCAACAATTTATAAAAAATTAGAGATTTCAAGTTTTCAAATTAAACCGGCTTTCGGGCCAGCACCGAAGTACTGACTACTGGGATGGGGAATAAAAAAGACCTTTTACTAAACTCAAAATCTACTATTTTGATATTTTATTGCTTATCGATATTTCTCATGGTAAAACTTGAATAGATATATAGAAACGGGATGAACAAGGCCTTTGTCATCAAGAAGAGTTAACCATTTAAATAAATAATATTGAATATGAAAAAGAAAGGAAATGGGGTAAATGTCAAGGAGACAACATCCCATATCTAGGTTAAAACGACCCAAAACAAAGCATCTAGGGGTCACCGTACGGTCTTCAACACAGTGAGGAACCTCACACCATATAGCAAGCCCTAAATGGCCCCAAAAGGGTAAAAAAGTGGATAAATCAATGGAAACAAACCACATCCAATAACCCAAATATCAAGAAACTAAAATTTTATAAGAAGACACGGAGCTGATTTTATTTTTTGTGATGTATCCTCATAAATAATATACGAGATCGACATTGATCGTATTGATCGTATTTTTGGCTTCCCATTTAGGAAAATTTGAGATTTCCAGAAGATCTCTCTGTCAATTATTGACTCTTACAGAAAAAACATAATAGAGTCACCAAGTAAAGCCGGATATAAAACTGGTGCAATAAAGGGTCTGACAATGACAATACAATAATAATGACAATAATAATGGTAATTGCCATAATTGTTCTTACCTTGATGGCGGTCTATGTCATCCATAACACCGGAATTTTATCAACATGAAGGTGTCTCAACAGTGCAAATGAAGTTACAAATCTCAGTTCCTTTCAGATGTAACCATTTATGGTGTGTTCTGAAATGTATGATTGTGCTTTTACATTTAATTGCTTTACGTCTGCAATACAAAATTAACAATTTTGAAATTCTAGAGAAATTTATGTACTCAGAAATAAGCCTTATTTGCCATCTCAATCTCTACAATGACGAAATTATTTTAATCGTTAAAGACTGAAACGGAGGTGACTTACACTATGTACATTTGTATAGTTTGTTCATTAAGGCTAATACGACAGTGGCATCAGTAAATCAATTTATTTTTGAAATGAAGTTATGAACAAACATTCAAGGCACTTTATTATCGTTGCCATTTTTAACTTAACCTAAGTCACTGTAAATTTTGGTTTCTGTAAGTGGCCATTTAACTTTTTCGTTTCCTATAAAGAATACATTATTTGTTTTATTGATAAGTAATGAAGGGAAATGGAGTAAATGTACATGAGACAAAGTCTCTACAAATACATGGTAAAACAAAGCGATGGAACAACGCTTTTATTGTTGTTCTTCATCTTGAAGTCACCATGAGGCCTTCAACTATGAGCTTTGCCCATACCTCATAGTAAGTTCAAGACGGCCCCTAGCACTAGTTTGAGCGGAATTCATTGCTAATTGTCGAGCAACGCTACATACATGCTCTACATTATCCATGAATGCGGGGTTGTCAACAAACATTAATTAACTGGCAAAGTGTTCTTACAATCGCTGTCATCCGTTGTCCGACAAAAAGACAAACAGAAGACAATCACAACACTTAAACAACCACAGAGCACTCAACTCATCAGGTCAAAAGTAAGAAAACTTGGCATAGAAAAAATCATGAGATATGGGCACAATAAACAGGTAGCCAGAATAACAATTTGATAGTGCAAAAAATGAAAAAGCCAAAATTTGAAAATATGATAGTGCATCCATATGAAAAATTCTCTCATTCACAATTTCACCATAACTGAAAAGTATGATGTATGAATTGTATTGTCCAATGAATTGTATAGCAACATAAATTGACTTAAGTACTTATTCTTTTGTCGGCAGATTCTTCATTTCCCATGCATAATGTTTGAATTAGCTCTTTCTGTATAGTAAAATATTAAGACTTGTATCTCTGCATAAATTTGCAATCGTTCCTTCCCGGACTTGTTCATATTCCTTACTGTTTAGAAGGTTATGTATTGCATTTTCCGTCTGTCCACAATTGTACATAGTTATGCGTCTATAAGAGGTCTAGAAAAGTGGTCTTCATACAGATTACTGCAGTTCAGCCTGAGTCTAGCATTAAGGACTTGCCCTTTTTTCGTACCACAATTATAATATTTTAGACTTTTCTTATAGTAGAGTTCAGGTACACAAATTTTGAATTTGAGTTCAGCATATTGAGCGTTTTTTCCGTTGTTAAAATTACTTTACCAAATTTAAGAAAATCATACTTAAGCCTTGGTTTTTGATACGCAATTAATGATGTAATATTAGGAAAAAAATAGTTAAGAGGTTCAATATTGTCATACGTGTAAAACTCTTTGCATCATTCATAAGTCGCTGATATTTGAGGGTAAATGTAACAACGAGTTCAGAGAAACATTAGAAATAATAATAAAGAAATCCTCACCAGGATAATTCATATATACATATGCCGCGTATTGAACTGTGTTTTGAAAAAAAGGAGGGAAAAGGCAGAGACCAAGAAAATATTCAGCTGTATATGATATAGTAAATACAACTTGAACATATAAACTAAAATTCAGACAAAACAACTCTGCAAAACTCAATTAGTGGGATCAGAAACAGTGTCCCATGTCCTGCCACGCATGTGTAATATCACCAAAGGGTACAGCATATGCATGTCATAAATAATACAACAGCAATGAGATGTGAAACAAATCTGCTAAAAATGGCGCACAATTAGTCCCCATAGGTATCCCTATTGTCTGCTGGAAAACTTGTCCTCCAAATTCTACAAATATGTTATAAATCAAGAATGAAATTATTGGAACTGATATGTCCTTAAAATATGGAGGAATTTTGTTTTTGTTTGTGATACAAATTATTGGAAAGGTCGGCGGCATCCAAACCCTTATTGGCAAACGTTTTGGCATCAACGAACGGTGCCTTCTACATTTGTGCGTCCTTAAACAGGGTGGAATAGCCTATATTTACCTATAACATTGATAACAAAGACTAAAAACTTCAAATGAAAATATTTGATACCCATGGACACGGTAGTTTGTATCATTTTGTTTCATATAAAGTCAATATTGCAAGTCTTTGTTTCTCTAATACTTTTATAGTGTGACTACCTCTTGGAAACTAAGTAGTAATTTCCTGTTCAGTTTATACATTGAACACTTATGAAGTCACGCAATTAAATTGATAAATCAATGAGTGTCCGAGGTTTTTAAGTTGTAACTAATGAAATCAACAAATTAATCACCTCATTTAAACAAATAAATTTTTCATATTATAAAAATTCAATGTAAACTGAAGCTTTGATACATGCGTTAATGTCTTCAGCATCAAATAGAATTTGTCGTGCTCTTTTATCCCCATTTAATTGCATTAAGCTAAGAATATATCGATTACAAAACCAGTTTTGAAGAACAAAAACAGTTCCATTAAACTTAAAACGTGAGGGTCTTAATGTTAACTCAATTTTTATGTTATATAAACAGAATTTTGATTCCATTTTCTATAATTTAAATGTTGTTTAGATGAACCACAAGAATTTTGATTTCATTTTCTGTTAATTCTTAAAATGATTTTTAGATGGCCTTCACATATAATAAAAATATAAATTTTACTAACTCATTGGATATATATTAGCAAACACAACTTCCAAGATGAAGAACAACAATGAAAGCGTTGTTCCATTTGCTTAATCTCATCATGTATTTATAGAGCTTTTGTCCCATGCACATTTACCCCATATCCCTTTATTTGTTCACAAAAGAAGATAAAGTTTTCCTGGAATATAACGTTGATAACTGTAATAGCAAAAACAACGACAGTGGAACACTGATACAAATAATTTAAAACGTCCAAAAATGAAAATAAAAAAAACCAATGACATGAGACATCAACAATAAATAAGAAAATATGTAAAGAACCTAATATGTAAATTCCCACAGAAATCGAGAGTGACATCTAGTGCTCCGGAATTTCTCCATACGTCATCCAATACACTGTTATACCTTCCCTTAGTCCTGAAGGTAAGTCATTCCACAGCTAAGAGGTAGCATACCTTATTGAGTGTAAAACATACCTCGTTTTATCAGCCTTTGTACATCAGTAGTGTTTTTATATCTAAAAGAGTAAGCATTCTAATATAAGACAACCATATCATGTAAATTGTTTTTGTTATTCTTCTATAGCTAAGAATTTCAACTTTATTACTTTGATGGCATCTTTGACTTTTCTAATACCTGTTTATATATTCTATTTTCACCTTCATAAATAAATTTTAGCCCTCTTTCTTGTATATTTCAAGCTTTTTTTGGTATTAGTTTCCTCACAAAAATGCCAGACTAAAGGGCAATAATTGAAATTCAAAATAATTAATCTACCCAATATGTTGATGTGTTAGTGACAGGGACAACTTGCCACTAGCTTGTTACCATTACACTAGATCTAGTATTTATTTGATAGGGACAACTTGCAACTAGCTTGTTACAATTACACTAGTTCTAGTATTTGGTCAGTCGTCACATTTAAGGACTTGACTTGTCCTGGCAAACAATATTCCAGCGAGGAATTCGTGATGAATGCACTGAATGTAACTACAATTGCTTTGTAACTTTTAGCTACCGAAGAAGCCAAGTTGTTCTGTAACTATATATACTTCATATCCATGTTAATCAGTTCGAGTATTGCTTTGTTTAATGTTTAGTATTCACTGTGTTGTAAGTTGTTTACAGGGGATTTACTGACAAAAATACTCACAATGATAGAAAAAAATATTCGAGCAGTTTATATGCTTGCTGGAAGTATCTTAAGTTATTTTACCAATTTAGATTCTTCACCATACACCTATGTGATCGTTTTCTCCCCAGGCAGACTGTGCTGTGCAGTAATCTACATATTGCTTTGAGATGTTCAGTTATAGCACTCTGCATTTATTTCCTTTAAAAAAGAGTCTATATGTAGTGTTTTTGCTTTGTTGTAATCTTCTTTTAGGTGATTTTTAATTCTAATCTGAAAGAAAGAGATAATATTATAATAAAGTGTTCTGACACTGTTGTGATTTCCAGAGATAAAATTATACAATTTCTTTATTATGTCCCGTTGCATTTGCCAATCTGTCTCGGTGGCTTGACACGGTGCCGCTGGTATTACTATAAATGCATAGGTGGAACTTCTCATGCTGATTGAAACTGTTGAGATGATTTTCAAATGTTATATCACTACTTTATGACGCCCCTTATACTGTTTAACGCATCTATTGTGTCTACCATTATAATGGTGTCATCGAATCTCTCTCCCAACACCTGAATCGGTTTTCAGGGACTCCGGCTACAGAGCTACCGGGTGCATATCCAGTTGGAGGAAAGCGGAATGCCCTATCTATGCGGGGTAGTCAGGTCATAATACGGAAAGCCTGACCGCGAGCCGTTGTGGCCAAACTGTGTGGAGAAACGCCACGCTCCATACAGTATAAAGACCACTTCTGTATTGAGCAGAGTCACTGGGACTCGTATAGAAGGCTAAATTTCCTGCCCTACCCATTTCTCCACTTTTCCAGTGGCAATCAAAACTCGTTGTCCCGGTTGTCCCTTCCACCTTTGTTTCTTTCTTCTCTTACTTATATATATATATATATTTTTTTTTTAATTGATGAACTTGTTCTCGTGATGTTATAGCTGAAATATTGCTCATTGGACGTTAAACTTTACCTAATTAATCAATCAGTTACACAGTGTGACGACTTTATGAAAAAATACTTTGAAGACACAATCAAAGATATGTTTCCATATAGCCTACATAGCAGAGTGGTCTTTGGCGCTAAAAGAAGTTCAAGCTACGTTTCCATAGAAGGGTCAAGTCCTTGAAAGGGAACTACCAAAAGAGTGTTGATATAAACTTGTAGATCAAACATTTTTGGGCTAAAGTAATTTTACCAAATGGACAGGTTTAGTATGTAGAGCTACAGCACGATAACTCCTTTGAAGTGCACAAATGCATAGTTAGATCTCCTTTACTGACTCTAGATAAACGTGTATAATAAAGTTTTAATGTATTGAAAGTGGATGGTAAATGTTCAATGTATCGAAATGATATGATTGATACACTTTTATATTTGACAATGACTGTATGATACATAACAAAACAAAAGATCAATATGGGTTGTTCAAATATTGTTTACACATTGGTTAACTGACTGCTGGAGAATAAACACCCATATATACCCTCATAAATTGTGGGTAGTCTATTGAAGGTATTCAAAAACTAAGCAGCTTATCGGCTGTACTGGAATTAGTTTAACATATCTAGTTACGACACTCTACTAATAATGGACTAATGCTATTAATTAAAGTTAGAAACATAAAAATCTGGCCATTAAGAATACGTGTTGGTGAATTTAACTACGTAAGAAAGTTCCAATGATGAATGATATCTTTTTGAATTGTGAAGTTGGTTGTGTACCTAAATTGATGTTGATTAAATTTAAAGTTAAAATGTATTAAGTAATAACAAACAAGTTCATTCCTATAGAAAATTGCATGATTTTAATGGAACTAACGATTTTCTGCAAGTTAATTAAAATTTCAACTTGACTCTCGTTCTGATTACAAGCAAACCATTCGGATTAAATTTAAAATGGAAAAACATAGTGAGTTTCAAAGCAGGGAACATATATTTCTAACTCCAGCTGTTCTGTCGGATATAGCTGGGAGTCCCATGGTTGGTGTAAAAAGAGTGGACATAAGATTTGTGAAAAAAGAATACAAGCGGCCCGGAGCAACAGCAAAAGTTATACGACAAAAAGTCAAACCTATTACTGATGAAACACAATCGGAATACAGGTATTTACAAAATAACTCCATTTCATTTTCTATTTAAAATTATAACTAACTTTTCAAAGAGTCTCTCTCCAAAAGAAGGCTGCAAAACAAACAATCATACAAAGGAATTTCATAAGTACTTTTATATATTATAGTTTTGACTGAAGCATTTTGGATAATCTAATAGATTTTTAAAAATTTTGCATTTGTAGTGAGACTCACTACTTCATTGATTCTGGGCTAATTACTAAAATATAGGGTTTGTTCTTATTATGTATATATATTTAGACAATTTGTCTTTTATAGTTTGTGTTTGTAACCATTTATGCAATTTTCATACAGATTTGTTTTGCACCTTTGAGATTCAAAAGTTTCGCTTCGGTACTATGGGATTTTTTCCAAGGTAATGATATCTAGCGTATCAGTATAATAATCTTCATTAGAAATATTTGTAATCATAACAATTTAACTTTAGCCCAAACGGATTTCGTCGCATATGACTAGTATGTAATCATCAATGAATCTCATTCTAACTTCATTATTTTTTTTCAAATGTGAAATTGGTCATGGAGAAACAATGTTAAACGGTATATTTCGAAAGACAGAAAGGAAATGTTCTGTTTTTTTTTCCCTGTTTTCTTCTTCCAAAAATCAGCAACATTTGACTTAATGACTTAAAATCAGCAACGCATGACTTGTATTTATGTGTGTCTTTATTTACTTTTCTGTGCCGTGCTCATGTTATGGCTTTGTTTCTTTGTTTTTCCGACGTTGCACTTGTCTTTAGATATATCGTACTTTTTTTTAAGTGCAACGCAATGTTCAGTTGATTCAGTCATTTTTTTTCGTCAAAACATATCCCTAAAATGATATTCAGTAGCATAAACTAAGCCCAAAATTGTGAATTTTAACAAATTTGCCAACATTTAAATTTTTTACCCAGTTTTTGGCTCTGATATTAATGACCACATCCATGTACAACCAAGCCTTTAAAATATGTTGTGTATATTTTCAGTAAAATATGTGAATGAACATGAATTTGGCCATTACTGATTTAACGAAAAACTGTATAATTTTTTCTAAGATGGTGGTATTTTCAATATTTTTAAATTTAGTCCATGTTAATGGCGTCAGCAACTAGCACATGTACACTTGAATGAAAAAAAAATGCGCCTGATATTTTATAAAGCAACAATTGCTCTTTTTAAATGATGGTTTAGAATAAATTTTAACAATGTTTCAAAATTCCCCATTTTTTAGGCAAAAACAAATCATACCGAACCTACTCTTTTAACAAAGAAAGAAAACAGACCAGTTTATACCGAAGGAGTAGAATACCAAAGGAACAAAAGACATACATTATGATATCAAAACTAGAAAACACAAGAACAATTCGCCGTTCCGGAAACTGAGGAATTGTGGGTACAGTGATTGTATAAATTTTTTTTATCGATTTTCAACCAATGACGTTATGTTATTTACGTTCCAAACCAATCAAATTATTTTGGTGTACGCTCTACCCACAATGCTTTAGTTTCTGAAACGGCGAAATAAACAAATACGGAAATAACACAACACTAAAAACTAAAGTACTAATGTTAACAGTGCTAACAGTCGTCAATTCGAACTTCAAATGTTGACGAAGCAAACCATTTTATATATAAAAGGATATTAACACAAAGCTTGGGATTTCCAAATTAAAGGAAATGAACTAGTAGAAATTAGTTTTACTCATTCTGATGATGGAATTTTCATCACAATTCATGTTATTTGAGAATTAAGAGAGTAGTGAGGGATTACCTCCAAAACGCTTAATAAAAGTTCTTGATACTAAATAACATTATAATAGATGACAATGTTTTTACTAGTAATTTTATTGATTTACATGCATTATTGTCAAAAATTACGTTTGTCTAGTAAAAATTGATTTAAATATAAAGTATACCACCCACGAAGAAACATTGTGCAGTCTTCATTTTAAATTATTTCTGAGCTTCCTTTTATCAATTCTTTGAATTTCCTATTTTGTGACATGAATGTAAACAATCGTTTCCACTGTACTTTTACATCTAATTTACATAGCGTTCATACACAACTACATGACAAGTTCAAAAATCTTGATGATCGCTTTGGATAAAGGTCTAAACTTAGATTGTAGGGGTGCATGGGATATTTTCCCCTTTCCATTTATTTTATCTATGATTCTCTTGCTGATTCTTTGTATACGTATACGTTTGATTTCTCTAGAAGCACATATAATTTCATGAGCCTCTAACGATATAGTAAAGATACGTAGTCCAGGGAATAAGAAATACGGAAAAGGGTATTATAGGGAAAGGGCAAATTACATGACAAGTCCAATGATCTTGACTGAAACAAGTCAAAAACTAGATTCTATGAGGTACAGGTTTGATGTTTGTCTATATACAACTGATATCCCAATAATGCCATTTCGATCCTCTTTGCTTTATATTAATGACATGACAAGTTCAGTGATGATAATAGCTTTAGTATGAAGTATGAGCAAAGCTCATAGTTGAAAGCCTCATGGTAACTTCAAGGTGACTTTAAGGTGAAGAACAACAATAAAAGCGTTGGTCCATTGCTTTGATTTACCAAGTATTTGTAGAGACTGTCTACACTTACAGTTTATGATTTTGTTATTAGAAAGATAATACCTAGTTTTACGAACTTCAAAACTTCGCAAAATAAATTTAATAAAAGACTTCATGTAACTATATTTCACTGGAAATTGGCTGAAACACGATTGTTATTAAGATAAGAAAGTTAAGTGGTCAATTCGTACTTCAAATGCAGACAGAGCAAAACACTTTAAACATCAAAGGAAATTAACAGAAAACTTAGGATTTCGCAGGAAACTTCGTTACCAAAAACTTAACGTCATCACTACAGAAGTTTAACGGCAGACATCACGATCTTGTGGATCGTTACGGGATATCTGTTTCCCATATGACAACAGATCTTTCCATCTACCGGATCTCTATCGGATTTGACTTTACTATCAGAGTTGACTTGTTCAACACAGCGGGTGTCTTATAAGAAGCAGGAAATGCTTACTCTACCGGTACACCCATGGTTTTTATTGGGTCCGTGTTGTTAATCTGTATGTGTGTCTTCATTTTTCTTTTTTGTCCCGTACTCAAGTGGTGTCCTTGTTTCTTAGTGATTCCGATGTTGCCGTTGTCCATGGATTGTTCGTTTTTTTTGAAACGGTTCGGTTCTGATTTACTTTCCAAATAATATGGAATGCATTAGTAATAATTAGTTTGCTGTGAGAGTTAAGCATTCCAGGCGCGGATCCAGACAATTTGAAAAGGGGGTTCCGGTTAGAAAATAAAAGAAAATTCGGCCGAGCGGAGGGAGGCTCGAAAATTTTTTGGGTTTTTTTTAGTAAAACATCAGGTTATTCATTAAAAAAATACATGATTGTCCAAAAAAGGGGAGGTCCAACCCCCGGAACCCCCATTGGATCCGCCAATGGCATTCTGATGATGGGACTTTTCATCATTAATTCATGTTATATGAGAATTAAAAGAGTAGTGAGGGATTAACTCCGAAACACTTAATGACGTTCTTGATACCAAATAACGTTATTATAAATTCGATGTTGTTACTAGTAATACTAGTAATAGTAATATGATCTGAGTATTAGAAAGATAATGGATAGTTTTACGAACTTCTAAACTTTGCAAAATAAGTTTAAATACAGACTTCATATAACTAACTATATATCACTGGAAATTGTCATCAACACGGCTCTAATTAAGATAAGCAAGTTCAGTAGTCATTTCGAATTCCGCGCAAACCGATGGTACAGGTCGTATTGATCATACTTTCAGGTATGAGCAAAGCTCATTGTTGAAGGCCTCAATGAAGAACAACAACAAAAGTGTTGTTCCATTGCTTTGTTTTACCATGTATTAGTAGGACTTTGTCTCGTTTGCATTTACACCATATCCCGTCATTTCTTATTTCAAAGGTGGACAAAATAAAACATTTCAAACGGGATTTCAAAATAATATGGAATGGACTAGAAAAATTAAGTTTTCCGGGAGAGTTTCTCATTCTGATTATGGGACATCTCATCATAATTCATGTTATTATACCTCAGTACATGAACATAGCTACTTAAATTTCTAAAATAGAATTACTATTTTTCTTCTTTTTCAATTTTGCTACTTTTTATCGGTCAATAGTTTCTCAGACTATTGACTGGCAGTGTGAATATTTTTTCCGAACTTTATTCTTGCTTTCCTATTGGATAAAAAATCTGATCATAATTAAGAATGCTCTGACATCGTTGTTTCCAAGTGACAACTCAAAACTAGCTATGCAAATTACAGTTGCAGCAGCATAAATTTTATTGATGAGAAAAGATGTAGTTGCTTATGTTTTAATAAGAATGCAAAATTAAGAAAATAAAATACTGGTAATGAGAGAATTATTATTCAAAGTTGATTTAAAAATTGTGAATCTCGTTTTTTTTTTTTTTTTTTTTTTTTTTTTTTTTATAGTAAAATACTTTAACTGTTCTTTTGTTATTAACATTGGATAAAAGTTATGTTGATAATTCAGAATGCTCTGAAATCATTGTTTCTTGGTGTCAACTCTAAACCAGTTATGCGAATTTCAAGTGAACACTATTCAGTTTGCAGCAGATTAAATTTTGTTGAAGAAAATAGATGTAATTGTGTATGTTTTAATAGAAATACAAAAATTTAGAAAACAAATACTAGAAATGAGAGAGATGATTCAAAAATTGTAAATCTTATGTTTCCGGTATAATAAAACACTTATAGACTGTTTATTCGGGAATAGCAAGTTTGTTGTCCCCTTGGCCCCCAACTATTGACCTCGGTTACGCCTCGGTCAATAGTCAGGATCTCGGGGACAACAAACTTGCTATTCCCTCATAAACAGCCAATAAGTATAAATTGCTATACCTCAGTTTATGAACATTTCGACTAAAATTTCTAAAATGAAATTACTATTTTCCACCTTTTCTAATTCAGTAACAATTTACCGGTCAAAAGTTTCTCAGACTATTGACTGGCAGTGTGAATATTTTTCCCGAACTGTTTTCTTGCCTTCCTATTGGAAAAAAAACATAGAAAGCAGCCACAGCCTGCTAAAGCTCAACTCGTTGTGCAGCATTGTCACATGTTCAACATGTCAGTAAACAGGAATGGACTATAATCATTCTTTTTAACAGATTCATTCATACGTAAAATGTAGGTCAAAGACTGTCATCCCATAATGCATCACACATATCAATATGGTTGATGTTGGAAATGTCAGTAAGCAGAAATAGACCATTACCATTCTAAATAACCAAGTTGCTCATGCGTAAAGTGTAGGTCAGAGACAGCATCCGAAACATGCAATGTTGCTGTCGTCCCAAAATGCATCATACATATCAATATGGTTGATGTGAGACAATTTCAGTAACCGGGAATGGACTTAAACCATTCTATCTACCCAAGTCACTCATGCATAAAATGAAGGTCACAGACAGCACCCGAAGCATGCATTGTTGTGTATCATACACACCAATATGGTTGATGTAGGACATGTCAGTAATCGGGAATTGACTTAAACCGTTCTACCTAACCAAATCGCTCATACGTAAAATGTAGGTCACAGACAGCATCCGAAACATGCATTGTTGTTGTCATCCCAAAATGCATCATACATATTAATATTGTTGATGTGGGACATGTCAGTAAGCGGGAATGAACTTTAACCATTCTACCTAACTAAGTCGCCCATGCGTAAAATGTAGGTCACAGACAGCATCCGAAGCATGCATTGTTGTTGTCATCCCAAAATGCATCATACACACCAATATGGTTGATGTGGGACATGTCAGTAACCGGGAATGGACTTCAACCATTCTACATATCCAAGTTAGCGGGAATGGACTTTAACTATTCTTCCTAAGCAGACGCGGACGCAGACGCGGACGCGGACACGAACGCCGGGGGTATCACATAAGCCCCCTCACTTCGTGAGGTGAGCTAAAAATTGATGATAATTCAGAATACTCTGACATCATTGCTTGCAAGTGACAACTGTAAATTAGCTATGCAAATCACAGTGAACACTATTCACTTTGCAGCAGTATAAATCTTGTTGATGAAAAATGATGTAAAATGCAAAATCAAAACGAAAATACTGATAATGAGAAAATTATTATTTAAAGATGATTTAAGAATTGTAATTTTTAGTGTATAATAAAATACTGATATCTTTTATGCTGTTCATTTGTGATTTAAAGTTATGCTGATAAATCAGAATGCTCTGAAATCATTGTTTCAAAGTGACAAAATTAATTTACCTATGCAAATTACAGTGAACACTTTTCACTTTGCAGCAGAATAAATTTTGTTGATGAAAATAGATGTAATTGTTTATGCTTTAATAAGGATACAGAATTTAGAGAAAAAAACAACTAGAAATGAGGGAATAATTATTTGAGCATGATTTTAAAGATGTAAATATTGTGTTCTTAGTATAATAATACACTTATATGCTGTTTATTTGTGAAAAGCAACTTTGTTGTCCCCTTGACCCTAAAAATGGTTTGGTTAAGCCTCGGTCAACACAGTCTGGGTCTCGGGGACAACAATTCCCTCATAACAAGTCAAATAAATATAAAACTATAATCGGGTGAGAATTTCGGCTCTTGACAATCCTGTTTAGTATGTTTGTTATTACCTTCATAGAAAGGGTAGTGACGGATCAACTCTAAACACTTTATGAAGTTCTTGATACGAAATAACGTTATTATAAAATACATAAATACCCAAGTTTAAAATAAACAATGAATTTCGTTATGCTGTACACTTGTTTCAAAGAGTAACGGCTCTCGTCAGCAGTATTAGAATCAAATAATACGGCAAGCCACAACACAAAAGCAGTAAAATAAGAAATACTTATTTCCAAAACTATCGAAATAGGAGGCCAAATCCAGTATCAAGGACAACCATCGGATGCCATAAATTATAATGTTGTTACTAGTATTACGATTTTCATGCATTATTTTCCAAAATTACGTTTGTCTGGAATGAATTGATTTAAATATAAATCATATACCATCCACGAAGATATTACTGAGCTTCCTTTTATCAATTCTTTGAATTTCCTATGTTGTGACATGGATGTCAACAATCTTTTACCTTGTACTTTTAGTATAAACAGTATTTTATTCAGAAAATACACAATGACAATATAATGAAATACTTACATCAAGGGATGGGAAACAAGTGTCAGGCACTTTTACATTTTCTCTCCCTAAAAATGGTAAATAATAACTTCGACATTTGGAAAGATGATGACCATAAAATATTTGTTTAATTTTACATACCAGCTACTTACACATAAATATGAGCAATATATATTTTTTTCATGAAAGCCACACAATATCAAATTCAAAAACAAAGTGATATTCATAAAAAAAAATTCACATCAAGTAAACCTCTTAGTTTTTATGATAAAATCTTGTAGCAGAGTTTTCGTCATCTGAGAGTGCAATATCTCCAAAGAGTAATCTATTAATAGTAACAGGGTTGTATGTTAACTGATTAAATATGTCACGTCTGGGTATATCACATCTTGGACATACTAAGAGAAAAGTGATCAGGACTCTCAATTCTACAGAGTACATACAACTAAATAATAAGTTCAATCATATATATGTTTGCGTTCGGATAAAGGTTTAAACCTAGATTATAGAGGATGCATTGGATTTTATTTGTCAACAGACAACTGATATTCCGCAATGCCATGATGTTTCTCTTCTATTATTTTGATCCATATACGTTTAATATATCTAAAAACAAATCCATGAGCCTCCGAAGATATAGAAAGTTAGAAATGATTATAAAATAGCGAATGCGGAATGGGTAATAAAGGGAAAGGGCAAATGTATTATATTTTTCTATTATTTCTATATTGGCAAGATCAGTAATCATGTCACATCTTCAACCCTGAGATTCCATGAGGCGCAGGGTTTATGTTTGTCTATATGCAACGGATATTCCAATAATGCGAAATGCTCCACTTTTTCTTATTTTGACCTACTAGTATCATTCTCTTGATTCTTTGAACACGTTCAATTAATCTTACAGAGCATTAAACTTTGCTTGATACCTGATACAAAGCTGGCATTATTACACGAGCCCCTGGTGGAATAGAAAAATACAGAAATAACGAAAAGGGAATAGGATATAAGGAAAAGGTTGTATAGGAAAATTACATTCTTGAAACATGTTAAACCCTAGATTCCAGGAGGTGCAGGGTTGATGTTTGTCTATATACAACTGATATTTCAATAATGCGAAATGCTACTCTTTTTCTTATTTTGACTAATCATTCTCTTCATTTTTTGAACACGTTTAATTAATCTACAAGAGCATTACGCTTTGCTTTATACCTGATACAAAGCTGACATCATTTCATAAGCTTCTGGCAGAATAGAAAAAAATACGAAAATAACGAACAGAGAATAGTAATAAGGAATAGGATGTATAGGAAAAATTACATGGCTATTTCAGTAATTATGGCGATAATTACTTTGGAAAATAGATCCAAACCTAGATTCAATATAGTACAGTGGATGGGTGATGTTTGTCACAACAATGTAATAATACTCTTTGTCCGATTTTATTTTCATTTTCAGGATTCTTGTTTACGTATAATTCATATAGTTTATGAATATGTCTTATTTATAGCTTTAACATGTGAGATGATACAAAACTGGCAATACTTCATGAGCTTCTGAGAGAAAGAGGGAATACGTATAAAAAGGGACAGGATATATAGAGAAAGGCTGAGCTGAGATTATTTCTTTATCCTCTAGGGAAATAAAAAAAAATATGTAAATAGCGGCGATTTATAGAGAATAGGTAATAAGGACTGGGTAAATACAGAGTAAAGGTAAATATATAATTTTCATAACAAGTTCAATAATCTTGATTATTATTGCTTTTGGATAAGGGTCTAAACCTAGATTTCGGGAGGTTGATGTGTCGAATAAAGACAACTGATATTTAAGTCCCTTTGTCTCATTTTGATCCACCATTCTCTTACATTTACGGTATTTTTTTTCTTTGAGCCATTGGGCCGATGCCACTGCTGGTGGACCAGAGGTCCCCGGGGGTATTCACAAGCCCAAAAGTCAGACTTGTCTGACATGAACATTTTACCTTGCTTGTTAAAGAAATTTACAGTTTAAAAAAAATTCTAATCACTTAAAAATACCGAGGCTTCATTTCGTGTATGGCACTCGGTAGATGTCCTTGGTACTGGATTTAGCTTACTATTACCATATATTTGGAATTGTATACTTCTTTGTGGACTACTTTTGGATTATGGGTTTCCATATTATAAGATTTTAATGCTGCTGATGAGAGGTTACTCCTTACAACACGTGTATAAATTTACCGTTTTTATGCATCTTCGGTATTTATTGTATTTTTTTTTCAAGAAACAAATACATTTTATTCAAAAATGTCCTGTTACATTTCCAACAGCAGCCCAGGTAGCATACTGATGGTCCCCGTTTTACAGTCTCTGTCCCAACCGGGTAATTGGGTGAGAAAAAAAAATCCACTGTGTATGATTACAATAGAAAACAAAAAATACACATATACATATATTCGAACACACCTTATTATATTTACCACAGCAGTAAACGAGCGTTTATCGAGTATACCCAAAATTTTAAACATGTGCCTATGGATTATCAGTATTAATCTAAATTTCCATTATTTATTATTATGTCATGCATAATTTAGTGAGAATTGTCAACAGAATCGAGTAAATTTCTGATTTGTTGGTTAATATCGGGTGTTTGGTTTGACTTTAGCTGCAAACGAAGATTGAAATTTTCTTTAATTTCCCAACGAAACCAGTTTTTTAATTCATTTATATTAAAAATTTTATTTTCGTGTTTAATTTTATTTCTATACTTCCAAATTACCCATTTGGCGACTGTCAGAATAATAGTCGACAAAATCTGAACCTTTGGTGGGCCTTCATATACTCCAAATAACATGTTTGTTTCAGTTATTGTTATCTGATTGGTAATCTGTGTAGACTTCAAAAGGTTGTTAACAAAAATTATAAACGGGTATATAATTTTACACTTATAAAACATGTGAGGTTGAGTTTCAAGGTGATGTTTGCAAAAATGACAATTGCCTTGATTTGATGAAAGACCATATTTGTTTAGTCTGAATTCGGTAAAAACAATATTGTGTATTGACTTGAACTCAAATTCAGCAATTTTATTTTTAACCTTTAATTTTTTAGTTAACTTCCATATATTAGACCAATTAAAGTCACTATCGTAGTGTGTTTCCCATTTACTTTGTGATTTTGGTACCACTGCCGGGTCCATGACTTTTTGAATATCCCTCGGTTTTAGTTTCTTCGGATTTATAACCGATCCTTGCTTTGTGTAAATTTGCAGCCCATCAAGATAGATATTGAAAATATTTTCATCTTGATCACCATTCGTACCGTTAAGTATTTGAATATAAGATATCGGAATTGCATTTTTAATTTTTGAATATTCTGATATACAATTTCTTTTATCCGTTAAACTATTACATATACTATTGCAATCCTTAAACGTTGACCTAGCTATATCCCATATATCCCGAATAGTCAATAAATTACTTTGTAAAAAGGACTTAAAAAATAAGGATTTACCCCTAAACTTTATATTTTTGTTACAAAGTAGCTGTGTATTCATAACATCCTCTTTTGCGGTTGGAGAATATTTCGACCTAAAATCTGAGAATGCATTTAATGAATCTTTGTAAAATTTTGGTAAATATTTCATATCGACTGAATTTAAATCCGAACAAAGACACAAAAAAAATGTTGGCCAGTGATATCATCAAATTTAGACAACCATTTTTACCCAATACGTTCCACGCTTCCTCCTCGGCGTGAATAATTTTATATATAAGCTTGATTTGTCTGCTTTTTACAAAATTAAAAATATTTGTCATTCCCATACCTCCGTCCGAAGCATTTAAACAGCATACATTTCTATCAATTTGAGCAATTTTTTTGTCCCAAATAAAGGCCCAAATAAGACAATTTATTTCATTTAAAAATTTTTCAGGAATGCCTCGCATGTCGATTTCATACCCGATTATTGAAAGTACTAGACTTTTGATAATCAAAATTTTTCCTTGATATGTAAGATTTCTAGTTTTCCAAACCTGCAGGCAACTTTTTATTTTGTCAATCTTAGGTTTCCAAATCATGTCGTCGTCTATATCATACCCATGATGAACCCCTAATGTTTTAACATTTGATGTTATCCATTTAATTCTCGTAAACCGTGGTTTTTTTGCCTTTTAATCGACCTAAAAATAAACCTTTTGTTTTTTAATAATTGATTTTAGACCCAGATGCTAGTTCATAAATGTTGAGTATTTTAAAAGAATTTTCAACCGAGTTTTCATTTTTGTTTAATAGTTGTGTGTCATCCGCAAAAAGATTAAGTTTAGTTTCAATGGGACCTGCAGTCCCCGGTAGCTTTATACCTTGTATACTTTCATCTACGCGTATGGCGCATGCCATAGGTTCGGCTTGTATCACATACAAAAATGGCGCAATGGGACAGCCTTGTCGCGCAGAGCGTGAAATTGAAATATATTTTGAAACGAAACCATTCGTTTTGATACAAGTTTTCGAATCTTTCAGCATTATACGTATCCAGTTGCAAAATTTAGGACCAAAGTTGAATTTACGTAAACATGCCATCACCCATCCCCATTCAATTCTATCGAAAGCTTTTTGTTGGTCTAAGAAAACAATTACCCCATCCTCATTTTCGGAATCCAAATAATGTATTATATCTTGTATTAATCTGTTTGCATCACTTATATTCCTACCCTGAACAAAACCCTTTTGATCATTATGAGTTATTTTTGGCAAAACACACTTTAGTCTTGTTGCAAGTATTTTAGCTATTATTTTATAATCACAGTTTAGAACAGTTAGTGGTCTCCAGTTTTTAATATTTTCACGTTCTCCCCCCTTATATATTAAAGAAATCATACCTTTACTCTGAGATTCACATAGACTGCCAGTAGAAAATATTTCATTTATAAGTCTAGTAAATTCGTTTTTAATTATTTCCCAATATATTTGGTAGAATTCCGCTATTATTCCGTCTTCACCCGGGGATTTATTTACTTTAAGGCACTTAATTGATTTTTTTATCTCATCTTGCTCAATAACTTTTTCAAGTTTGGATTTATCATCCGGATCTAAAATTTGTTCAACAAACTGCAATAACCAATTTCCCTTTTCCTCATCCCATCCCTCAGTTTTAAAAAGATTTTCATAAAATTTTAACTGTTCATTTAATATCGAGTCAATTAAGAAATAGATTATTGCAAGCGGGCTCTATGCGAATTAGAACATGGGCAGACCTTATATTTGTCAATATTTTATACCGAGCGACAGCGAGGTATAAAATGAAGACAAATATAAGGTCTGACCATGTTCTAATTCGCATAGAGCCCAATTGCAATAATCTATTTCGATTCTAATATATTTAACAAGAGTTTTGAATATTCGAAGCGGCACTTAGAGAGAAATATTGGGTTTCGCAATAGAATTAAAGTATGTCGGAAACTGCGTACAAACACACATAAATGGACATAGAAATTTCTAAATTCTTTGTTTCATTAATGCAAGTGGCTCATAGGCTTTTGAATTAATACAAATAATCAATTAATTAAACATATAAAATACGGATATTTTAAAATCGAAGTGGGTATAAGTGTGAACTGCTTGTATTTCTGATTTATATGAGTGCTTATTGTTATTTTTGAAGCCGAGAATGAAAAGAAAAGGAATAAAACTCATATTAATAATTTTATTAACGTTAAAAATTAAAGATTTTATATTCAAATAATACAGCATGATATGCAACATAGATAAGATTTCACAACAACAACACATTCGTTGCTAGGTTACGGTTATGTCAATTTCAGTTCCGAGTCTTAAATTTAGTAACTGTTGTAAATTTCAATTATTGTCATTATTTGATGTGGATTTTTAGGTATTCATTTTTTAAAACTTTATTTAAACAAAATAAAATGAATTTTGTGTGAATAAAATGTGAAATTGTACATTACGAATGTCCTTTTGTAAAAAAAAAAATATACGCATGTGCTAAAAAATATTGTTAGAATTAGAACATAGCTTTGTTTCCAAAGCGAAAGAAGAGAGCCATATTAGAATATCCGTTTTAAAAGATCCATCTTCGCACCGAATTTTGTTCCATAATTTATCTTGCCCGTTATTTTTTTCAATTTGAAAAAAATAGCGGGAAGATTTTTCGCCATCTTCATACCAGTTACATTTCGATCTTATGATAGCAGCTTCAGTCGTCCTTTTTTCATAAATTTCTTTTATATTTTGTTCTAACATAAGTATACGCGTTACGTTAGGAGGGTTTTCCAAATTCAGTTTATCTAATTCCGTTTCTAACTGCTTAATTTTTTTTTTCATTTACATTTAGCTTTGTAGAAATTCCAATACATAACGCCTTGAGTTTAAATTCAGTGATGTCCCACCATTCCCTTAAATTGGGATATTGGTCAATTTTTGATTTTCTATCTTCCCAAAATGTCTCGAAAGCATTCTTAAATAGATCACTTTTAATGGTTTTTTTCGTTCATTATCCATATACCTGGTCCGCGATCTAATTCACACAATTTAATTTTTGCGCTCACTAGGTCGTGGTCACTAAACGGGAAATGAACAATTTTAGCATTAGACAAAAGGCTCATTAACCCTTGACTTACTAATAAATAATCTATTCTTGATTTAGAATTATTTCTATGAAATGTATAGGGATGGGTGTTTGGTATTTATTGTATTTAATTTATTCATAGATACAATGCTGGCACTATTTCATGAACCTCTAGAAATAGACAAGATACGTTTATAGCGAATAGTGAATGGGAAATAAGGATTGGGGATATAGAGAAAAGGTGTTTTATACTAATTATATGACATGTTCAATAATATAACTGAAACAGGTCCAAACCTTTATATTTCAGGAGGTGTAGAAAATGATATTTGTCCATAAACAATTGATATTCCAATAATGTAATCATGTTCTTTGTCTGATTTTGTTCTATCATACTAATAATTCTTGTATACGTATAATTTATCTAGTTTATGAAAAAAGAGGCACATTAAAGTTTCCTTTATACATTTTTCCTATGGGCTGATACAAAGCTGGCACTATTTCATGTGCTTCTGGAGAATAGAGGAAATATGTATTTAGGGAATAATAAATAAGGAATGGGGAAAATAGATAACCAGCTCCACATCCCTGGGAGACTATGCAAATTCTTCCTACTAATACGGTATATATCGCCAATTAAGATATTTTCAGTGACATTTATGTCCTTGTTAGCAAAAGTATGATATTTAAAGTAATCATATTCACCGTTTCAATCCTTTCTCTTGGTAACAAAAATATCGCTGAACATATAACAAACAGAATAGGCTAGTACCCAACTTTTCATGCCCAGACACTTTAACTTTTATTTCGGTTGTATTTATTTTCATTCGTAATGCCTATCTTTACTCATTTATTTCTTCAACAAACATTTTATGTGTTACATCTGCACCAGTCTCAAGCTAGGAAAAAAATATATATGACAATGTAACCAATAAGTATACCCAAACGAACCTCCTGATTCAAATGAAATGAATAATATCAGTATTGTTACAATATAACTGAAATACAGACAGCGCTAAGTTCTGAAGTATAAATTAGTATGATTATCGACGTGTTGATTGCTTAAAGTAACAAACGTGACAATACCCTAAAAAGCAAACAAGCACTTTCAATAGTTTAACTGAATATTTTTTTGTTATATGGCTTTATATTTACATATAGACTTAAATATCGAATTGCATTTAATAGCTTAAATAGTATTGTAGGCGTGTTCTGGACTGAAATAGAATGTCCGTAACACGTGATTTGTAACATTGTATCAAAACTTTTATAGTGCCATTCAAAGAAACTTTAAATCCACGTTTTTAACCTTTGTCAATGCATGGTGTTCTCGGATTACTTTAATTCATCGTTTTTTGTATTTTAATGATTAGAAATGATTAACATGGATACATTACTTTAGATTATTATTAATTGTTAAAGCCAATGGTCAAAACTGTACTGTACTTCAGAAGAGAATTCATTAAGGGAATACCATACACTTGTATGTGATGAAAAACTGACCGAACAAAAAGATTAAAATGTTCACTAGACCTTTAAATTGAGGCAAGGGGGAAATATGACCCATGGAATTGCTATTTTTCTGACAATTTTGAGACACTAATCTAATTAGAGTCAGTCATGCATTATGAAGAAACTAATTATGGTCTCCGGACCGTGAATTGGAGGTCAAAGTCATAAGTCATGGAAAACAGTCATGTATTACACAATATCAACATCATTGACCTACTTCAAGATGAAGTACAACAATGAAAGCGTTGTTCCATTCGCTTAATTTTACCATGTCCCATGTACATTTACTCCATATCCTTTATTTGTTTACAAAAACTTTCAGATTACTGTACCATTAAATTGATGTCACAGACAGAAGCATTGTCTAATCAAAACCTATCCTTATACCAAGCATCATTGACATATACCACTTACATTTGTTGAGAAACTGATCTTACCAAATAACAAAATACCGAAGTCACTGTAAATTCATTTTCTGGACCAAAGGAGAAAATAAACAACGCACCCACTTCGACATAAGGTGACAAAACTTCATAATAACTAAATACCGAAGTTACTGTGAATTTATTTTCTGCATTTCGACAACTTATGTCTCTTCAGTGCAGATAAAATCTAAACGTTTGGAAGACCATAAACTCAAAGATGTTCAAAAACTGATAGATAACAAATAACCAATATGATCTAAATGTAGGGCCAAAATCAGCTAAGGACAGAGCTTTGCATGAGGGAGATACTCCTTAGTTTTCAACAAAATTTACAAAAATTTAGATATTGCAAGGTTTCGAATAGAATCGACTTTCGGGTCAGCATCGAAGTACTGACTACTGGGCTGGTGAATGCCCTTGGGGACTAACAGTCCACCATAAATGACGGACAGCGCTTGATGTATACTTCCATGAACCAAGTGTGCTTGAAAAAAAAACTTCAGTTAATTTATTGCTCTTGAAAAAAAAACTTCATAAATTTAATGCCGAAATCATTCTCTGTACGAGTATGTCTCGCTTTTGCAATTTTCGTCGAAAGTCAGACCAACAGGCACTAAAGGTACATAATTTTATTTGTCGGTTGGTAATGGGTCTCTACTGGCATGTCAGTTATTCATGTTTATGTCCGTATATTAAGTTCTTTCAGTTTCACTTTTTCATAATTGACTCAGTCCTGTTGCTAACTGAATTTTACTGTTGTTACGCTTGTTTTTTTTTTTATTTATCACACTGGCTATAGGGGGAATGTTTGGGCCCAATAACAGAGAAAAGAAGAGAAACAGGGAATGTGTCAACGAGACAACGACCCAAAGGGGAGTAATAACAACTCAAAGCCACCATAAGATCTTCAATGAACGGTGAGAAAACCCCACACCCAACGGTAGGTCGGAGTCGGCCCCTGAATAAAGAGTAATCAAGTTCAGCGAAATAAACATCATCCTAGACTCCTATAGACATAAAGATTGGGCCTTTAACCCCGCCGCATCAGGTTTGCACCTATCCTAAGTCAGGAAATTTATTAAGCCTTTGTGTGTCTTGTCTGTTTTCTAGTTAGTTTTCTTCTTAGTTTACTTTATGTCTATAAGAGTCTAGGATGATGTTTATTTCGCTGAACTTGATTACTCTTTATTTAGGGCTGTTGGGTGTGGGGTTTTCTAACCGTTCATTGAAGATCTTATGGTGGCTTTGAGATGTTATTACTCTCCTTGTGGTCGTTGTCTCTTTGATGCATTCCTCGTTTCCCTTCTTTTTTTTCTACTAAATAAAGTAATAATGTTCTTTTTACTTTCCATACAAAGATCTATAATTCATTGTTTTGAATTAAGATAGTTGAATGCTTATTATATGAGGATATGTAAATTTTCGCCAGGTAATCCACCTGGATCTGATAGCCTGTAGAACCTTCCTTTTGTTATTGATGTATAATCAAAGTCATCTTTTGTGTATTGAGATTATTGTAGATGTGATTAAATCGATTCTTTTAATTGTCCTCTGTCAATAAAACAAAAGACTTGGCGTGCTAACAATACTACCACAATAACAGTTTATTCGGTTAAATCATATGCAGGTTATACTTCCCGTCATGTAAATCTATACCACAGTGTCACTGGTTAGAAATATAACAAAAGTTGCCTTTGTTTAAACACTTATGATATTTTACGATTTATTGAACTTCGATATTTAATATACCCATTTAGAAATGATTATGCAGCTATACTCGACATTTATGAAAAATATTTATAAATAATACCTGGGGAGTATTCGTCACATCTTTGACATGAAAAATGGATTTTCTTGTGGTACATGGACAGCATCCAGTTCTACACCGCAGGTAAAGATTTAATTTACACCTGAATTTAACAAATAAATTATTCATATAAATGTAATTTCCCATGACTTCAAATTAAGTTGATTCAGCATTGAATAAATTTTTTATCACAAAATCTGACGTAAAAAAATCAAACTGATTCAATTTTATATAAAGTAGCTTCGTCAAAATCAACAATCTGTACAGAAAGTAGAAAAAATTAGTTAAGTATTTAAGGTTTTTCGTTACTATAGTTTTTGTACTTTATCTTTTTCGTTGTAAGAATACAAATGCAAGTTCCTCAAGAACTTTCATTTTAACTTCCCAATTGTGAACTTTCCGTTTCTTAGCAGCAACATACCTACCTCTCAAGCCTATGGAGTGTACATTTCACAGTTGATTCGTTACTGTCGAGCGTGTGGTTTATACAGTGATTTTTTGGACAGAGCAAAAAAGCTGCTTGGTCAGGGATTTGTTCATCCCTCAAGAAATTCTTTGGCCGTCACCATAACATCATTGACAGATATGACGTGTCAGTGTCTCAAATGAAAGCGGACAAATTCAGGTAGATTCACGTCTTCCCGGATTTGACTATACTGATTTTGACAGTTTCCTAGATTGATCCACTAACAGTGTGACGGGTTCTGTTGACAGAGCAGGACATGATTACCCTTTCGGAACACCTGATGTCACTCTCACTTTCATTGGAGTTCACACTGTGAGTGGCATTTCTGTGCCTTGTGGCTGTCTAGCGTCATTATTTCCCGTGTTTTACTTTTTGTCGTGTCTTTGGACTTCGATTTTTGTACGGGGACTCCCCGTACATTGCTATCGTCTCATGACGATACCTCATCTCTACTGGGCAAAATAATCTTGCGTGTATTCCTACATCAAGGCGGATGTCCCAAATACATAAGCTAGAGGAAATAATCTCTTGTAACCAGCGTAGTTACTGCTACCTACATCGACATAATGTACTTACAAAACGGCGGCAGATGCTGTGTTGTATTTTGCAATTGCTGAAAAGGTACTCGGTGCATGAAATTACTTTGTTTAGATGACGAACTTCTCGTTCATAATTCCGTTTTCATTCGCAAATATTACTAGACTCTCGCTGTTTCTTTCACAAATTTATCGGAATCAGTACAGGGAAACTAAGAGGGCTAATTATGTCCCGCAAAATCGACGAATAAACAAAATAAATATTGAAAAAAGTTAGCCTTTTTATTTATTTATTTTCTCTGTTTGATTTTGTTTTGAATATTTTCAAAACGTCTGGGGTGTTGATTTTTCAAGAGGATGTCTGTTTATCACAGTTTTATCAGGTGAAATTGTCATTAAAAATAGATAATGTTCTATAAATAGCGCTGATGTACCGATAATCTTCTTTATCGGCAATATGTACATTTTCTCTTTGATCTTACTGACTAATATTGTCAATATCTCCGTACTGACCTGATACAAGAAAATATCAGGCATTGACGTCATGAAATTGACATCATGACTCTTACGACATTGCCGATAAAAACATAATGGTAGTTTTGAAGGTCTCGGAAAATATCACTAGTATCACAGCTCGTCCTATCGGACTCGCCTCGATACTGTGATATTTTCTGTCTCGACCTTCAAAACTACCATTATTCTATATGTATACTGGCATGGCGAGTGAAGTTTGAAATGTGTATCGGTGTGTAATCAGAATATTTCACCCAGTTTAATTGTTCAATCAAAGCTCCGATGGAGCTGAATCTCGAAGCCCTGAAAATCTACACGTGGCAAAACTTTGTAGTCATCAAAAGAACTGCTGCATACGTCTGCATGTATTAAGTTATTCCTAAATACGTGAAAATTATCGGATTGTGTGGTTTTGAATGTCGATTTCACTGCAATGCACTGTCACAGGTAAACAAATGTTATTTAAATTACTGTGCGACAGGTTCGTTGATCCGAGACGCAATATGAAAAAACGAGTAATTTGATAAACATGCATATTGTTTTCAATTTAATATAACAACATCGAATTCAACCAAAAAAATGAAGAAATATAACTTAAAAACACAATGTATACGATTTTGAAAGAAACTTGCGCACAATATTTTATCGGAAGCACGAAAATCATCTTTCAGAGCAGTTAATAGGCTTGAAGCCTCACGTGATATTTTCTTGTCATATTTACATCTCTCCAGCCATTTCATGGCTTCGAGATGAAAAGAGTTGTGGCGTTTTTGATCTGAATGCCAGAGTTCAACTACGGTCAATCATGCGCACCAAGAAGTGAAAGTTGTGATGATGCTGCAATTGACTTCAGGAGAAAAATTATTCATAAATTGTATAAAGACAATTAATGCATGAGTTCCTACATGTATTAAAAATCCGATAGGAAAGGAAAAAAATGTTTTTGCATTTGACGTTAGAGCGGAATATATTTAATTAACGTCCCATAGCCCAAGCCAAATTGAAAATCAGTGGAATCTCGGACTAACTAGCGAAGATTTTAGTTGCCATTTTTTACCTAAATTCTGCATATGATTAAAAAAACTTTTCCAGAAACGGGGGGGGGGGGGGGTCCAACCGCAGAACACTACCCCAGGATCCGCCAAATAAAACTATTTATAATTTCATAATATTTATGATGTGTGATAATGTACAACCATCAGTCAAGAAAGCTCTTTACAACCAAGGTAAAACGTTTGATATTTTACACACTTTTGAATTTGTCTTGAAACTATTTGCTGTAACACAATGAATCAACCAATTTTTGCAAAAGTCAATGTAAGACATAGAACTTCCCGTTGGCAGAATTACTGATTGTTATGTCAACCATTCTGATGCAATTCATTCCATATGAAATACGAGACTTTTGAATCGTGTTCAATCCAGAAAAGGCTATATTTTTTATACAAATACAAATACAAATATTTTATACGAAAAAACTCAATACACCAATACATTAAGAGGCGATTAACACTGTTGAGCTAAGGGTGATTTATATTAATCGATTCAAGTTAATTGCTTTTCGTCAATTAAAAGTTAGTTAAAGAATTGTCATATAGGAAAAATTATGAGTGCACTTCAATTTCAGAAATGGTTTTATATTTATTTCAATAGGTTTAGAAATCAAATATTCCTTCTTACAGGTATCTTAGGCGATCGTTTCCACCTTCAATTACACGAGAGTTCCTAGTCGAAAGTACCGTATTCAGAGTCCCCGTACTTCAGCGCTTTTGCGCGTTGATATAAAACTTACATCTTTGAGGCGAACACGATTGGTGTTCTTTACAAATGGTTGTCAATCCAATATGGTCTTGCTTTTTTACTTCAAAAACTGTTCATTTTACATTCAACATCTAAAAACACTAAGGCAAAATGCTACAATCTAATCTCAATATCATTGGACTTCCAAGAAAACTCACAGATGAAAAATCACCAAATGCTTAAAAGGTAAAAGAAGCATAGTTTTTTTACAGTGCTTAACTTGTATTAGAAGAAGCTCAATGTTTAGAAGAACCATTGGTAAATAGACGGCATCTCAACAGGTGCAATATCATGACAAATAATTTGGCCATAGATTTGTTGAATTTCAAGTTTAAAAGACATCAAAATGTCAATGGCTTTGTCCAGCCGTTTAGGCCACTTATGTCTACATACTTTCATAAAAATTGGGAAATTCAAATGACAATTCAATCAAACGAAAACAAATATTAGAATATTCATTTTTTATCCAAAAATAACAAGATGATTTAACCCTTTTTTCCATAAAGAATTTTGGAACGTTAACTTCCATTAAAAATTAAATGTCAAATTTATAAAATAAATATATTAACTGTTTAATATTTTATGGTATTGCCGCTAGAAATCCACCAAAGATAGACGACGCACAAATCCTGAATGAAATGCTTGGCAATTATTCTTTTAAAGAAAATATGCAACTGCTCTCTTCGCAGACTAGACATTTTTGTGTTCTTGATAATTTGACCTTTGATTGATTTCTTAGCGGGCTATTTCTTGATCTCTTCTAATATTTATTTCTTTGAAAAGCAATCGCACTTTTATTTGTGATATTTCTTTGCCTTTCTATTAGTTTTTCTTTTTTATTCTTTTTTGCATACACATTCGTGTCAATTTTGCTGACTTGACATTTTACTGAATTCCCTTGAATAAAATATCTGCATAAATGCTTGCTAATTTTCCCTTTCAAATACCAGTTGTTATACTTGTGCTTATATGCATTATACATGTTATATGATATACTATTTAATTTTGCACGAGGCATTTTACATTTATCAGTGCAGTATAATTTGATTTTTATTCAATATTCATTAAACTAACCTTTGCATCAAATGCTGTATCAATGGAACGTTTCTTTGAAATTATATGGATAAGAATTCTGCATCAAATCTTGCCTTTATTTGCCTTGTAATTGACTTTTTTTTGTGAAAAGCCATATAAACGTTTGCTGATTTTCATCAAATCTAGTCTTTATCTTCCCAGTTATCTAATTTCTACTTTAAAAAGCTACACAAAGGCTTGATAATATGCCTAAAATTTCATCTCTATCGGTTCAAATTTGAATCAAAGTTTATTTTTGGACAAAACACATTATAAATGCAAGATGTACTGTTCTCTCGATGGAATTCTATAATTCAGATTCTATATTCATGCTCAATCACCGAGTGTCCGCAGAAACAAACTGTATCAATGCTTTCCTATCTGTCCTAATATTATTGAATGTCCACCGGAACAAACTGTATCTATGCTTTCCTTCGTCTCCTAATAATGCTTATATTGAAGAAATATATTTCTATGTAGGCAAACTCTGCCTCATTTTCATAAAATCTTCCATATCTGCCCTTCTGTTAAATTTCTATGAACATATGAATGTGTTAATGCTTTCCAAATTTTTATAATGTTATATTGTTTTTGTAAGAAGATAAAATTTCTTTCAATCTTTGTTGATGTGCCCTTATATTGAATTTAATTGATCTCCACCTAACACTAATGGTTATGGTTGGCCCTTCTACTGAAAATCTCCGATATAAATTCTGTATGAATTTCACCATGATTTTATCCCTCTACATTAAAGTATGCTTTTTTTTCAATCAGCTATCATGCAATGTGTTGGTATCTGCTATAAACTTGTAATAATCAACTTTTACTTTTGGCTTTTCATAAATTTGGCAAGATCTGATTATAAATCAGAGCGTCTTTTGAAACACATTTCCTGGTTTTTTTATTTTTATTATTTTCTCCTATAATGGTTGCTCGATGAGTGTCTCTTGATCATTTATATGTTTTAATTGTCTCATGGTCTAGTTCGCACCCATGTCTAAAGCGGTCATCTGTCGCCTAGAACAGCATCCGTCTTATATTTCAACTTGTACTGTTATCTCTCTTGAACTTCGGTTAGAGGAATGACACCATGTTTAACGCATCAATATGTTGGATTTACAATAAGAACAATTAAAGCATCTTTTTTGCTTTATTTGAACTATGTGCATAGTGCATATTTAGATTTCGTCTTATGAGAACTTGTACCCTTTATTTCCTAGCATGAACTCGACCTCAATTAAAATATGTTTTGTTGAATTAGCATGTATCTAAACTCTCAACTCGGAATGACACTTTTTCCTCCCTCTTCTATCTTAGTAAATTTTATCACTATCACGTGGTTGACAACTTCATATTGCATCAGTTACGCAATTTGCGATTAGATTAAATCATTTAATTTAGCTTTCGGGTTTGGACGTGTTCCTGGCTGTATGATTGGCTTTTGACAGTAACAGTTCCCTTATGACGGCGATGAATTCATGGCAAACACTTTCTGTGTCGATACCTCCAATATCTTTCCTAACCGAGTTCATATGTACAAGTTGGTCGTTACAACATATTAGAAGAACTGGATATAGATATTCGCCACGCCTCTATTTATTGATCTTTTTTCAATACTTTTTATCTGACCATTTTTATCGATTTTTTTTATTGTGACAAAATGTGCATCAGTATTCGCTAATTTATCCTTACTAATTTCCATGAGCACTTTCTAGATTGTCTTATCTTCATTGACCGGCTTCAAGGCAACTTCTGATTGTCGAGAAAGAAAAAACGTACTCGTTTCAAATTTTTCAACATAATGGATGTTGTGAGAAGAATATCTCCTACGATTTAGTTGATTTGATGCTTTCGATCAGACTATGATTCATACAATTCTCTCATTGTTTTATTTGCATGTTATTTTTCTAGTTTTGACGCCTTACATCCTGTCTATATGATGTCTTAAAAGAGTTTTACCATTGTAATTTCAGGCATACACAAATGCATTACATAAGAAATTGCATTCTTTTTCAATTCTAAATTATCGATTCTTATTTCAAACAGCAAAGACATGATTTCTTGTAAAAATTTCTTCTAAAGATCAAATTAAATTTTCATTTCCAATGCAGTAATTGAAAGTCCTGAAGTGCAATAAAACTCATTATATTCAATGCATTGTTATTTGCATGAAATATCAATTATCCAATGTTTCAATGCACGAAAATGATTTAATTTGTTTGATCATTGTCAGTTTTCATACTGAGTAATTATAAGTATCAATAAGTTTCACTTTTAACTGGGTGATCTTGTCATGCGATAAGAATATGAGAAGTGCATTCAGTATTCAAAACTTTAATTAATTAAAGCTCTTAAAGTTTGTGCCAAGTTTCCATTCAAATACCTAAAAGTACTGGTTCAGTAAAATCAATTATGTATGTTTCCAATTCCTTATGCCTTCCATAAAAGTAAATAAAGTTCAATGAAACCTATTATTCATTAGTACTAATTAAATATTAAAACGTCGTTTACTTTTTTCTGCATTTTGAAACTATTTACATATTATTTTTCTGCATGAAGGTTACCTACCAACTTGTCAATCACTCGTTCAACTTCTAATACTGTGGCTGACTAGAATAGTTTGTCTGGTATTCCTTCAGATTTGTTTGGGACGGTTTTCAAAATCAAAAGTTAAAAGGTCATTAAAAAACCTATAAATGTAGATTCAACACAAATCGAGATAACAGAAACCAGACACAGGCCTAGACACCAGTGAACCTTCGGATCCACCAAAAGGGTACACATTGCCTGCTTCACGCTTCGAGCCAGAAACCTGATGCAGCTGATGCTTTCTTGTAACATAGTTTTTAAGGATACATAACAAAATACCGAAGTTACTGATAAATCGACAATATTTATGATGATTCTTGACCAAACCCTTTGGAAAGTTTTGAGTTTGATTTTTCTTCCGTCGTGCGACAGTGTTCTACCAGCAGACTAGGCTCCTTGAGCTAGCCGACAGTTCAGCGGCGAGCACCCCTTCACCAATCTTTCAAAATTACGTATTGTCTTTTTCTTTCCTTTCAAGATTGTGGTCATGGAGTTAGTAGACTACCTATATTGGGTTTTATTCATATGTTTATTATACTTCAGGGAAACGGCCAGACAAATGAGAGGTTTTGGTATTCATAAACCAGTATAATCCTACCGAATATACCGAAATGAATAACAGGAAATACCTACAATGGCTGAAACAACGGCAGTAGAATACCGAAGGAACAAAGGGGTGAAATTCACAAAAATCGAAGTCCAAAGACAGGGCAAAAACGAGAACACAGAAAACAATGACGTTAGAAACAAAAACAATGATGCCAGACAGACACAAAGCACAGTACCAGAAACCACAACATTCAGAACAAAGGCACTCACAGTGTGAACTCCAGTGAAACTGAGAGTGACATCAGGTGCTCCGGAAGGGTAAGCATGTCCTGCTCTGTTAACAGCACCCATCACACTGAGAGTGATTCAATCCGGGAAAATGTCAAAGTCGGTAGTCAAATCCGGGAAGACGTGAATCTAGCTGAAAATATCCACTTTCATTTGGGATACTAACACGTCATATCTTTCAATGATGCTATGGTGACGGCCATAGAATTTCTTGAGGGATGAAATTAAAAAAGGTTGAACAAATCCCTGACTAAAAATTACGTAAGGCAATTTATTGTTATCCACCATATTATTGACTTTACCAAGGATTCTTGGTTCTTCAACTGAAATCTTAATACAATCACTCTTGAATTTGTCACTGAATGAGTAGGGTACAATTTAAAATATGCTATTGTGAAAAATGAATAACAGGAAATACCTACAATGGCTGAAAATTATAATAACATGCCACAATCTGCCAGGGACCTACACAGGAAAAACACAAACCTCTCCTTTGTCTGGCCGTTTCCCTGTAGTATAATAAAGGAAAACGGCCAGACAAAGGAGAGGTTTTGGTATTCATAAACCAGTATAATCCTACCGCTGGCTTTTGATAGTCCTGTCGTCCCGAGTTCCTATCGTTGTCAACGTTAGTGACAAATTCAAGAGTGATTGTATTAAGATTTCAGTTGAAGAACCAATAATCCTAGGTAAAGTCAATAATCTGGTGGATAACAATAAATTGCCTTACGTAATTTTTCTTACATTTTCGTATATCATTCGATTAAACGATTACATTGGAAGAAAACCTGATGTAATAATGATTTCACAATAAATTAAAAAGAAATTTATATGCTTTTAAAATGAAAGTATCTTTCATAATAATGACAAAATATATCACATTTCTCACCAGTAATATTGGTAAAGACGATCATAGGATTAAAAGCAGATCATAGCCCTAGATTATAAAATCTTTGTGATTTAAGTATTGTTGACATAAAGATTTTTTCGTGAATGTTATACCAACTGAAGGTCTGATCAAATCTCTAAATAAATAAAATCACTTTGAAGTAACAACCATTGGCAGTAACAAACTAGAGTAAAAATGCATGTTACTGGAGTCCGATGGAAAAGGAATGGGATATGCTTACTCTCAGCAAAAATCACAAGGAGAGACTGGTAAAGTCAACATATTTTTACATTTTTTTACTTTAGATGGAAGGGTATGGAAAAATGTTGTTTAATTTGCCCGATGTTGTATAGCAGTCATGAATGTGTAAGAAATTCATTGATAGTATCATCAATATCTAATGCAACATGCACAAATTCCAGTTAAAACTCACTTTCTTGTAGACATGCTGTTTCCATTAACGTTCTAGAGCAATGTGTCCTCGACAAAAAGACTACCGATGAAACATATAGTACAACAAAGACAACGTCTAACAGAATAAACATTTCACATTTCATAGTAACATATTGTTAGTACCGTGTCTTTATAACGTGGGATTGGTAGAAGAAACTCGAATTGGTTACAGATAGCATTAATCTAAAACAATCATCATTTTAACCATTGAAAAGCCCCATTTGATAAACTGAACGATATGTTTTATTTTCTCATTTTGAATCTTCCGTCTTTTGGTGTTTTTGCTTTTGCCTTGTCTCTGGACTTTGATTTGTGTAATCTTGTGCTTTGTTCCTTCGGTATTCTACTGCCGTTGTTTTGAAAAGATGTTGACACACATTATTTGCATGTATGTTATTGGTAGCTTTACTATCTAACGAAAGGATATGGAGTAAGTGAACATGAGACCATAACACATGAGTTAACTCTAACTGCAATAATTTTAATGAGCTGAATGGCCATTTCGAATTGATTCCTCATCAGCAGCACTAGAACCCAAACAAAGGAAATCCATAATTTCAAAAAATGTTTAAAATATATAAAACCAAGCGAAATCTGAATAATCAGTTATATCAAATACAGCTAAGGACAAAACTACGATGGAGGGAGTTAATCCTTCGGTTTTTGAATTTACACAAATTTAGATAAAAGATATTGAATAAAGTGTACACATGAGATATAATCTCATGTACAAGTACACCATATCTAAGAAAAATAAAGAGCATACATCTCTACCACGGGGTATTGTTTTACCAACTCCACACTGCAATAAAAGGTAAACTCCTGTATTAAATATATGGAGTAAGTGAACATGAGACCATAACACATGAGTTAACTCTAACTGCAATAATTTTAATGAGCTGAATGGCCATTTCGGAAATTGATTCCCCATCAGCAGCACTAGAACCCAAACAAAGGAAATCCATGATTTCAAAAAATTTTTAAAATATATAAAATCTGAATAATCAGTAATATCAAATATGGCTAAGGACAAAACTACGATGGAGGGAGTTAATCCTTCGGTTTTTGAATTTACACAAATGTAGATAATAGTTATTGAATAAAGTGTACCATTTACGTCATTGTAGGTTACAGAAAATATACAGTGAATTCAAACTTGGCATGAGTATGACCGAATGATGCAATCTTTAATGGCTTCCTTTGATTTTTATACCATCATTTAGTTGATGATTCAATAGAAAATTTTTGCATATCTAAATTTACTACATTTCAGGGTGACGGAAAGTGAAAGTAATGGGTTTGACTTTACTAAGGAGTTTCTCCCTCATGCAAAGCTCTGTCCTTAGCTGATTTTGGCTTTACTTTTAGATCAAATTGGGCATTTGTTCTCTATCAGTTTTTTAACATATTGATTTTATGGTCTTCCAACCGATTAGATTTTATCTGCACTGAAGAGACATAAGTTGTCGAAATGTGCATATGCAGAATTTAAATTCACAGTAATTCCGGTATTTAGTTATTTGATTTCTGTGTAAATAACAAGATATCGAAGTTACTTTTAAGTTAGATTCTGCATATGCGCATTTCGATAACTTATGTCTCTTCAGTGCAAATCAAATCAAAACATTTGGAAATCCATATACCGAAATATGTGTTAAATCTGATAGAGAACAAATTACCAAAGGGGCCTAAATAGTAAAGCAAAAATCAGCTAAGGACAGAGTTATGCGAGAGGGAGATACTCCTCAGTTTGTAAAATTTAGATAATAAAATCGGTTTTCGGGCAAGCACCGAAGTACTGGCTACTGAGTTGGTGAATAAATTGACTATATTTCAGTTGAGGGAAGGTGAAAGCGATGGGTTTGATTTCTCTGTAAATTTACTTTATTTCAGTGTGATAGTGACAGTTTTAATGGGTTTGATTTTAATTAATTATAAGATTTAATTTACTCTAAATGAAAGTTATGGGTTTTATCTTAATTACTTATAAAATTAAATTACTATATTTCAGGGTAATGGGAAATGAAAGTGGTTGGTTTGATTTTAATTAAGTATAAAATTAAATTTATTACATTTCAGGGCGATGGTAAGTGAAAGCGATGGGTTTGATTTTTTATTACTTATAAAATTACATTTACTATATTACAGGGCGATGGGAAGTGAAAGTGATGGGTTTGATTTCTGTGACGATGCTATCGATAAAGTGGCAAAGGCTAATTCTGTTCGAGTAGAATCTACCCAAATTTTACCAGAAGTAACAGCGTCAGCTTGTGCATTTCATACAAAATCTGACAGATCACATAATGAGCTACTCTATATGACAAATCATCACGCAGGACATTTACCGCAAAGTCGATTAAAACAGAAACATGTGTCAAACATTTCTTTAAAGACAAATAAGAAAAAGGTTCCAAAAATACCATCGGAAATGGATATAAAACAACTTGAAAGAGACCTTGACAAATATCCAAAATTTCCTTCGGCACTTCCCGGACATATGCCGTCAAAAGAATTTGTAATGACTTGGTTAATGCATGGATCCGAACCAGAGCACCATTTTCCAGATTTAACTACACCAAGGGACAAAAACCCAAAATTAAGGCAAAACAAAACAGGTGCTTACAGACACTCATTTGTGAGTGAGTGAAATATAACAAAACGGACATCACTATTACAAGGCATGAAGTATAATGTTGTTACGCCGGCTGCAACGAGAAAGGTCAAACTTGAATTAATAGAACTATAAGAATAGTTTTATTAGTCATAGAGTCAAATGAGGCATGTGCAATGTTAAGTGAATTGTTTTACACACCGCTGAAATTTCATCTTGCATGATATAGACAAAAGTTAATTATTCAATTGTTAAAATATTTATTTGATTGCAATTTTTGTATTATGCTTATCGGGTTAGTAAAGCGAATCGAGCATCTTCATTCTCATAACCCATTTACATTAAACATTTTCTTTTTTTGACTACTTTTGGATTATGGCTTTCCATATTATTTGATATTAATGCTGCTGATGAGAGGTTACTCCTTGAAACACGTGTACAGCATAACAAAATTTACTGTTTTTATGCAACTTCGGTATTTTTTGTATTTTTGAACCATTGGGCCGATGCCACTGCTGGTTGACCAGAGGTCCCCGAGGGTATTCCCAAGCCCAATAGTCAGACTTGTCTGACATGAAAATTTTACATTGCGTGTTTAAGAAATTTACAGTTTTTATCAAAATTCCAACCCCTTAGAAATACTGAGGCTTCATTCCGTGTATGGTACTCGGTAGATGTCCTTGGTACTGGATTTGGCTTCCTATTTCGATATTTTTGGAAATGAGTACATCTTTTTTGACTACTTTTGGATTATGGCTTTCCGTATTATTTGATATTAATGCTGCTGATGAGAGGTTACTCCTTGAAACACGTGTACAGCATAACGAAGTTTACTGTTTTTATGCAACTTCGGTATTTTTTGTATATTTAAAAAGGTACAGAGATTGTCTACCACATAGCATTAAACATAATATTAAATGATGAAAGTTAAGAGGTGGATAACCGACCTGACATACCCTCTTTTTAACTATTTTTTTTTTATAAATTTGCGAACTTTAACAAAATTCAAATGTAGATGATTATGTTGTATAATAACGTATAATCACACAACCAAGATAAAAATATATACCTAAAATGGGCCAAATAAAACGAAGGATCTATGAGCCTTGTCCGCGCGTCTTGTGTGCATCTTTGATTCAAGAATCCAGTTGTTTTTAAAACCTATCACTTTCTACATGTCGATAAATAATGCATTTTTTAATATTAAGGATATGAATTACATAAGGACGAGAAAGACCAAAGTTTTGTTTGATGACATTAGAAATAAAAGGGGATAACAGGAAACACCTACAATAGCTTAAAAATACCATTATATGTTACAATCTGCCAGGGAACTATACAGGAAAAAACAAAGAAGACAAAGACAAATGTAAACAACGATAGAAACTAGAGACAGCCGGACTTGATACCGACACTAGCGAAAGCCAGCAGTATAGATTAAACCGGTTTATCAAAACCTCCCCTTTCTCTGTCTCGTTTCCCTATAATAAAATAAACATATGGATTTTTGTGGTGATCTTTTTTCAATCGATTAATGGTAGATGTAGATGTTATAGCCTCAGTAGTCTTACACTGAAAGGATGGGTTAAAGCAAAGATTAAGAATTGCAAAGATATAAAGCAATACCTACTTGGCTAATGAGATACTTATGTGATAAGAAAGAAGGACTATGGAGTAAATGCAACATATTTTGTATAACATATTAATGAAATTCATAATCACGTTTATTTCATTTGCGTAAATGAACTTACTATGGATATGAGCGATTACTCATTGTTGAAGGCCTCGTGGTGACTTCAAGATACAGAACAACAACAAAATTGTAGGTCGATAAGCTAAACTTTACCGTGTAATTATGGGGATATTGTCCCATTTATACCATGTCCCTTCATTTGTTCATTATCGATAGAGTTTTTATTTTGTGTAGTGTGGAGTCCATAAACAGACTGCCCCGGGCTTGTGGTTTCTCCTCTCCTCATTTCGTCAGTTATTATGTACTTGTTCGTGCGAGAATTTTTTTTACATAAATGTGCTTTTAAAAATTTTGGCTCTCTAAATTTAAAAAAATAAACTATTAATATGTAATCAAATTGTCTAAGAAGCCCCACAAACCTGAACGGCTCACCAAAAACTGTGGATAAGCATAAAATGTACTTATACAAGCCCTTATGAATCAATTATGTATTGGTCTGTGGCAAGGGACAAACAGCGTGCCATTTGTGAGATATGATTAAAGGATTAATCTTTCCTCTAAACGTCACAAACTTCGGGTATATCAAAATAGTCAAACGGACCGGGAAAGTAGTACAATATCAATAGAACTCACCTCACCTATCCTCTTCGTGCCTGTTGGCACATAAGGTCCAGATACACTTCCTCCAATTTAGCCGGTCTCTTGCTGCCACTCTTGTCAGTTCAAATGTATTCCGTTCCAGTTGTTCCCTCTCTTGATCTGTCGTTCTCCTCCATGTTGTTTTTAGCCAATCAACTCTTCTTCACCCCTCTGGATGCCATTTTGGGGATGATGCACATATCCTATTACTGTTGTTCAATTTTAGGATATGCCAATCCACTTCCTTTTCCTCTACATTAATACAAAACTGATGTTTTAGTTTTCGCTCTATCGTGCAACTCTTTGTTTGTTATTTTTCTTGCCATCTGACTTCAAATATATGCCTCAGGAACTTTTTTTGGAATATGTCCAGTTTTTTTCTTGTCTCTCTCTGTACTGATGCAACCAAGCTGTTGAACAATCTTATCTTTGTTTGAACTGAGAATTTTGAGGTGTTCCAAATCTTCTTTAAGCGCAGAAATTGTTGTTTTGCTTTCCCTTATCTGCTGTTGATATCATCACTACAACCCCATTTTGCTGTTACAATGCCCCCAAGATTAGTGAAAGTTTCAGCGTCTTCTATTTGTTGGTCATCTATTTTACAGGATCTTGTATGGTGGTGTTAAATTTCATTACCTTAGTTTTTGTGATTATTTTGCATGCTCATGTAGTCTCTGTGTTTTGTTTTGATTATCTTGGTATTTTGATGACAAGACTGTCAGATCGTCGGCAAAATCTAAACCTTCGAGTTAAGTTGTGAAATTCCACCTTATTCCAGTTGGTTCCCTTCCTGTTGTTTCCCTCATGATATAGTTGATGACTAATAGGAATAAGAATCTGGACATGTTGCAGTCCTGTTTCAAACCAGTTGTTACGCTGGTCCATTCTGATCCCTCACCATCAACCATTACAACACTGGAATGTGACATACAGAAGCTTTATCATTCCTTGGATGTCATTTTGCCTTGTTGGACCTTCAGGTGATCTGGTTGGGCAAGTACTGTCTCTTAACGCGTGCCATCATACTGCCAATGAAATCAGATTAGGGTTTTGTCAGTTTGGGAATGAACTGTCAATCTATTCAAAATGTCTATTATTTTGCGAAATACAAACATCGTAACAATCTATCAAATCATTGTGGAGACCGTCAAAAACGACCAAGTTCAACAGCTGATACCGTAAATCGGGAAATTTTGGATGTAGTTATATTTTGGCATATATGGCACTTACCTTCAAAGCGCGAAAATTAAACACACCAAAATTTATTATGCTCCAAAATTAGAAACTCCAAACATTGCTCTGCAATTTCGCTAACGATATAGTGAGTATTGAAGTACAATTTTGCAATAATCAATATATGTGTAAATCTTACTGAAAATTAAATAAATAAACACTTAGTTGTCTAATTTTTCTCGAGACTGAGTTGATTTTCCTTTATTCTACATCAAAACTGAAATAAAATTTACACACAAAATGGACATGCACTGATTATTCTACATTTTCCCATCTTTTATCAAATAAAGCACCAAAATGAAACATAGCTGTTTTATAAAAGCACAAAAATTAAACACACCAAAATAAAACATGCACATTTTAGCACAAAACCGCCAAAATATCCAAATTTACGGTATTTCTGGCGCGTTTTTGGATTAGAATGGGGAATATGAATTCTGACGTTTGGGTTTTCTTCGACAGACAGATTACCCTTATCACGCCATATCTGTGTGAGAAAATTATCTTCAATAGCAGTGTCATCTGTATATAGTATCTCTGAATTACAATACATGTATATGAATACAATTCATCTGCAAAATAACACTTACAACCTTGAAAATTATAGATTGACTTGAAGAAAAGACGAACAGTATAATTTACTAGTATCTGCAAATAAAATATTTTCTATATTGAATTAGGAATCCTGTTGTTGGCAGGCAGATGCTGGCACGTCATTTTTCGTTTCAAAAAGTTTTTGTGCGTGTTGGTTGTTTGTTTTGTACGTCTCAGTTTTTGTCTGTATTTCTCGGTCTGATGGATTCCAATTCGTTCCCTTGGTATTCTACTATCGTTGTTTTTTTATCTTCATTGAAGAGACATAAGTTGTCGACATATAGCCATTTTTAGAAATACATAAACAGTAACCTCGGAATTTTGTTTCTCAATATTTGGATTTTTCAAACTGAAGTCTGTTTAAGAATAAAAGTTAATATTGAGTGTGTATCTCTTATTATTATTCTTTCCGATACCTCTAAAAGCATGCACGACATGAATTAAAATAGAAATTTTGACAGGGTAATTATTCGGCGCTTTGTGAGAACAGCAGTAGCTCTCCATAAAAAGTCAACGGATTTATTAGAACAATCATCAAATTTAATGTGTGTCACCTTTTAACTTCTGAATAAAACAAATTACTTTTTACTGGGCGTACATGACATCAATTCTTTATTTTAATCTGAGTTTTAACATTTACTTACGGTTTAGAGTGATTCTTGAGTTACAGCTGCCATATGATATTTTAACACATTTCAGTGTCTACGGGGAGTTCTTAAAGTATGGATTTCTGGTGCTACTGTTCTTCCTTGATTCAGCTTTTGCATGATCTTCAAGCTGCTGTCTTGTACATGGGTTCTTGATGGCATATTATGTAATAGTTTAACAAATTGTGCAGGTGCTCTCAAATATTTACAATACCAGTAGTTGGAGTGTATCCCTATAGACCTTTCTTTTGTTCCGTGTTGATAATTTTGATTTCTGTAGTTTAGTAGAATATGAATACTAATGTCTGTCTTACTGTTTTGAGGACCAGGTCCAATCTTACTTTCTCTGTACCCTTTACGAATGAGAAGCAGACAGACCTGTTCTTAAAAGTTGGAAAAGAAGTATCTATGTCCATCTTTTAAAGTAGTGCAAAATCACTTTCTAAATCCCCTGTTCGTTAAGACGCTGCAGTCAGTTTTGTTGCTGTAGTCTGGATCCAATATATGGGAGTCGTTTATCTTTGATGACAAGGAATTTTAGTAACCTGCAAGCAGATGAGTTTGATATGTCATATTAAAAAGTTATGTATGAGTGAATTCTCTATCAATTTGTTTTTATTTCCTTGAGAATCTTTAAGCCCTTCTGTTTTCATTTCACTTTCAATGAATGTAAGCACCTTACTTTCTGATTCTTTGATATCTATTTTGTTCTTCTAAATAAATCATAATAAAGTTTGCGTCTGAGATCAATAGCTGCATGTGTTTTGGCCATTTAGTGTTTAACTTGATTTTTAAAGTCCGACGAATAACACATAAATTATTCGACCTAATTACTGTTGAGTGGAATAAGAACTCAAAGACAACAAAAACAAGATGAAAGCTGTTAATGCGACAGCTGGTTTTTCTTTTACATGCACAGGATATCTTGCCCACGATTCAAACCTGAATATCTGAAATGTACGCTTTTTAACCTAACCTGAATATCTGAAATGTACGCTTTTTAACCTGTAATGTTTAACCATCTTATATAGTTGCCTATTTTTGAAAGTTTATAGAAAACTGCCGGAGGCAACTGCCTGACAATACCAAAGTTTCCTTTACATGTATAAACATATCTGGTATAAAAAGGGTGTATTTTCCTTGTGCGTGACAAAAAAAATCAAAACCCATGCACATCCGATATTATGCACAACTGACTTATGAAATATAAACGTTATAATATGAAAACTGCAGGAGCTAGTCCGACAATTATGTACCATTTTTTATGTATAAATGACCAGCAAAATGAAAACTTACTTTTGAAACTGTGAATAACAAAATACCGAAGTGACTGTTATTTATTTTCTGCATATGCGCATTTCGACAACTTATGTCTCATCATTGCAGATCAAACCAAAACATTTTGAAGTCCATTAACCTAAA
Organism: Modiolus philippinarum; assembly: GCA_002080025.1. NCBI lineage: Eukaryota > Metazoa > Mollusca > Bivalvia > Mytilida > Modiolidae > Modiolus > Modiolus philippinarum. Next base: position 92,096 of record MJUU01064819.1, read on the forward strand.
AGCGTGTAAAAGCTGATAGAAAACAAATAACCAAACGGATCTAAACAGAAAAGCCAAAATTCAGCCAAGGACAGAGCTATGCATGATGGAGATACTCTTTA
>MJUU01064819.1:113548-127917 GCA_002080025.1 Modiolus philippinarum
GTCTTCTCCTCTGAACCCACTGAGCCAATTGGAACCAAACTTGGTTACAATAGTCTTTAGATGTTTCCCTTCAAAATTTGTGATTTTTATGTTCATACCTCATTCAAGATGGCCGCCAGCAGGGAACATAGTTTAACATAGTATCTTGATATTTTTTATGATTCCAACAATATTTATAACTAGTAAAAAAATATTGTTGGAATCATAAATCATGGACTCTATGGGAAATGCATTCAAATGTCTTCTCCTCGGAACCCACTGAGCCAATTTGGAACCAAACTTGGTTACAATTGTCTTTGGGTGATCCCTTCCAAAGTTTGTGATTTTTAGTTCATACCTCGTCCAATAATGAAAATGTAACATCTGGTGAACTGATATATAGTATGAATGGGTGGTCTATTGGTGACAATGAATAAAACCAGTCACCAGGTGAGCGATACAGGCTCATGTGAGCCTCTAGTTATGATGTTCTGACCTCTAAAATATACTATTTATGATTTGAAACACCAAATTTTCAATTTTTTGTTATTTAGGAACTTTTTATGGGTACCCAAACATCCCCTTTCTCTGTCCCGTTTCCCTATAGTATAAAAAGTATTGGGCCGGAATTAATTTTCGTATGTTTTAGTTATTATTGTATTCTGTATAATTTAATAGCACTGTTTTAGCTGAAATGTCAACATAAATGCGTAAGTGATCACGCTTTCTTTGTTTAAGTATAAAAAATTTTGAATTTACATATGCGCCCAACTGGTTTTGCATTCTTATGAAGCCGAATTCATCTAAAACTTTCTAAAAGATAAAAATAGCTCATCGCGAAATTCTTTACTTGTATCTTTGAGTTTTTCACATATTTTAGAGAGTACTTCTAATGATTATAACATAGTCAAATGGGAATTAAAACAAAAACACTTTTCAAACCTAGATTAGGCTTCACATTCGTTCTTTGGATTTCCTTTGTTTGGGTTCTAGTGCTGCTGATGAGGAATAAATTTCCGAAATGGCCATAGAGCTCATTAAAATTATTGCAGTTGGAGTTAATATATGTGTTATGGTCTACTGTTCATTTACTCCACACCTTTCGTAAAAAAACATTTGAAACAGGCAGACACAGACGATTGAAACAACGGCAGTAGAATACCGAAGGAACATGGGAATTGATGATCACAAAAATCGAAGTCAACAGACATGGCAAAAACGGCAACAGAGACAAACAAAGACAAAACAAGGACGCGAGACAGCCACAATGTGAGGAAATAAAAAGATGACATTAAGAACTAAGGCACTCATAGTGTGATTCCGATGAAAACCGGGAGTGACACCAGATGCTCCGGAAGGGTAGGCATGTCCTGCCCCGCTAACGACACCCGTCAAACTATCAGTGAGGCATGTATTTTGAAATATCTGTTTGATGGCTGATTGGTTTATGTTGTTTCTAACCCTTAGACTAAACCAATTAAAAATCCATGATATGTTACTCCTCTAACCCCATAAACAGCATCAAGATAAAGTTTTGAAAAGCTTTTGCAAATCTCTATAGTATTTAAACATTTTTACAGGAACTAATCGGTAGCACTAACATTACTTTGAGGGCAAAACTAAAATTTTTTAGTATGATATACAAGACAACACAAAAAACTAAATCACTGACAATGTGAACTCCCATAAAAATCGAGCGTGACATCAGGTGCTCAGGCTGGGTAAGCATGTCCTGCTCCGCTAGCGGCACCCGTCACACTATCAGTGAGTCAATCCAAGGTTGAATCAAAACCGGTATGTCAAATCAGTGAAGACGTGACATCTAGCTGAAAATGTCCGTTTTAATGTGGGACGCAGACACTTCATATATCTGTCAATGATGTCATGGTGACAGCCATAGAATTTCTGAAGGATGAAAGTAAAAAAGGCTGAACATATTCTTGACTAAGCAGCTTTTGGGACAGTGTTTTTCTCTATTATAAAGACCAAAAGTTGCTGTATAATTTTCCTTTGCAGAGGTATTATTCTTTTTGCAATGATTAATGGTCGACTTCCCTTTAACGACGCCGAGATGTTGGAAATGGATGAAGATATGAAAATGCAAAGATTGCGGTTTGAAAGATCAACAACATTTGGTAAATGTCTTAAATCTCATTACCATTACATACGTTTCTACATCGTTCGGATCTTGCTGTGTCTGTAACTCTACTTTGTTACTTAATTAAGTACCAATGGGTATATCTATATGATTGGTAGATTGTTGGTCCCAAGGAGAATATTAACAGCAAAGTCAGGAAACATTTCATTGCTTGCGTAAACCTAATCTATATAAGGCTTACTGATTTTAGTTAGCATTAAGACCCTTAAGTTCATTGGTTCTATATCAATACAAGCATCTATAAACTTTTGTTTTCAACAATGCTTTTGATTTTGCCTGCACTTCAAAGAATTGAATTGTCAGAATGAATGGGTATGGTCAGATTAGAGTGTTGAATGATAAAAATTCGCAATTCCTCTAGAGAAAACCCTTTGAAAAATCTAATTCCTTTCTTGGATTTGTATGATAGTAAATTAGTCAGTTGATATATAGGTAAACTTATCTTGATATTTTTTATGATTCCAACAATATTTATAACTAGTTAAAAAGGGGAATACATTTTTAATGCTGATCCATATATATATATAGTGCGTATTTAGGATTATGTGATTTAAAAGACGTAATCTAATTTGGTATAGGAAAAGAAAATATATGTTTAATGAGATTAATTTGGTCATAAGGTCGTATCATTTAATTTGAACTTCTAATTTCAGTTTATGGACGGGTATTTTTGGGATTTTAAATATTCTAACATGTGAATGTTCGGAAATTAATTGACTATAGGTGCCAGCATTGGAAAATTAAGTAAAGATTCTGTTGTAAAATTTCGTATATCGCAGTATCAAGACCCTTTTTGAACGGAAAACTTTGAAAAGGTAAGAAAGTATTTAATTCTCTGAATCAAGTGATATATAGATTCTATCGAAGGTGGTTTTACTGAACGATTTACTATTATTTGTACTAAAGATTGCATATCTAACGCCAGTTTTCAGAATTTGATTTTTCAGCACTATCTTTTTTGTTTTGACACTATTGTTCGATTTCTTGACAGATTGTATGGTTCTGATTCGAAAGCTTCTTCAGTACCACCCAGCAGAGAGACCCTGTCTAGATGAAATTCTAGATGAACCATGGCTGACAGGAAAGAAGCCCATTCCACGACAACTTCAACGACCAAAATGGATTGTAAGTCCATTACTACTAAATGCACTATGTTTTATCAATAATTAATTTCTTAAAATAGTTTATTCAAATAAGACCTTATCCAATTGATGCCAGAACTTATTGGTCTTGTTTCTCCATTTTTTTCGAAGGACACTCGTCCATATGAGAAATCCTCTCAGGTACACCATAACTGAAATGTATATAGAGCATACAAGAAACAAACATCAGAAGTACAAGAAAATACAACATGAACATTATATTGTATTATTCCATATTACAAGGCAATCAAATTTAACACAAAAAAATTCTTGACGGAACTATAAAAAACTGAACAATCAAAAAATTTCTTGAACGAATTGTAAAATTTACTGAACAATCGGTCACATTATTAATTTCAAAGTTCAGAATGTTGTTATTTTTAAATAACTCTTTAACCGTTGGAACGATCGAACAAAAATAAATGTCATATTTACTTTTTCTAAATTTCTCTAAAACTACTTCTTTCTATGATGATTCAGCTAAGTAAACTTTTTTTCTTTTTTTAATGTTGCACATGAAACTATATATTAGTAGATCAAAGAAATATTAGTGCAGATAATTGAAAACAAATGGACAAAAATCCAGGTCAATCGTATTACGTATAAAAAAATAGTCTGCAAGTTGCAATAGTAAGACAAATGTACCTTTCATGGTGACTGCAAGATGAAGAACATTGCTTGTTTTTCTAACGTATTTGTGGAGATTTTGTCTCATTTGCTTTTACTCCATATCCCTTCATTTCCCCTTTTCGATTTATTAATAACGAACAGGAAGAGGCAATTTTGACAGGTCAAGATGAAATATTACATGTGTTTATATGGCTCTGGATGAAAAAAAATGTAGTTGCAGAAAACATTGCCCGTGTGCAGTTATAACCCGACATTGCTAAAAAACAAATACATAAATGCGGCACGTCTTGTCCAATGTAGTCCGATTAAATCGTGTGGCAGTATGATTGTTCCCTATGTTTAGAGAATACAGTTTATACACCTGGCCTGGAGCTTCTAGTTGATGGCGTTTAATGAAGTTTAAACAGTTGAAACTGTTTGCATGAACGGACCAGATTCCTTGTAACAAATAGCATATCACAGGTTCATGTCAAAAAGAAAAAAATTCCACCACTCTAAATAGGTCAGGATATCACTTATTCATAAATTTCCAAATGAATACCGAAGCAAGAGCCAAAAATTGTACATCCAGAATGCATGGCAATATAAGGATTACATACAGACAGAGAACGTAAATGACGAAGACGTAACAAACAGTACATTCCGGCTATCCCGAGTTCCTATCGTTGTCCATGTTTGTCTTTTGTCATTTTATTGTTTTTCTCGTGCGGTTCCCGGGTGAATTGTTGCATGTGATTTGTGGTTTACGGCCACTGTAGGTGTTTCCTGTTATCTTTCTTATATTAACAAACGCCACCAAAAATAAGGCACTAACAGTGTGAGAAATGCACACCCGTTTAAGCTGCTTCCTTTAGTCAAATGAATAGATTTGATTTTCGATAACCTGTTCCTCTCGCAATTTACTTTTGATATTTTGACAAATGAGCCATCTTTGACATTTTTAACTTTTTTCGTTAACAGAACCCGTATCAGGTCAAAAAGAAAGAAGAGAAGGAGGTTCCACATGTTATTCACGCTCCAAAGGAAGTTATCAGTTTACCCCCGAGTATGCGCAATAATACAATTTGTTATCGTCCAGTGGCTTCTCCTAAAATTTATACCGAATCACTATCTGGTACTGTCACAGTAAATCACAAAGCTGGCGAAACGGTTACTTTAAAGAGTAGATCAGGTAGAAGTAAGTATTATATTTGACTTGGGAGAAGTTTTGTGTTGACGCATTTCGCAAAATATATTGGGGATGTATTCTTAATTGATATATCGACAAAGAAGAAGCTTAAAAAAGCGGACTAGTGTTAGTGAATACCAAACGTCAGTCTAAAAAGAATAATCAAAGAAAATGGCAACATCGTAAACACAAACATACAAACATGGCACAGAAAACATAGAAAGGAACACATATACAGATGAAGAACACGAACCCAGGGTAAAACTATGTGTGAGATTAGGTGTAACGAATAACTAAATACCGAAGTTACTGTGAATTTATTTTCTTCGTATGCACATTTCGGCAACTTATGTCTCTTCAGTGCAGATAAAATCTAAACTTTTGGAAGACCTTAAACCCAAAGGTGTTCAAAAACTGATAGAGAACAAATAACCTTTATGATCCAAATGTAAAGCCAAAATAAGCTAAGGACAGAGCTTTGCATGAGGGAGATACTCCTTAGTATTCAACATTATTTACAAACTTTTAGATATTGCAAGGTTCCAAATAAAATCGGCTCTCGGGTCAGCACCGAAGTACTGACAACTGGGCTGGTGAATACACTCGGTGACTAACAGTCCACCAGCAGAGGCATCGACCCAGTGGTTATTAATAACTAAATACCGAAGTTACTGTGATTTTTTTCTGCATATGCGCATTTCGAAAACTTATGTCTCTTCAGTGCAGATAAAATCTTAACGTTTAGAAGACCATAAACCCAAAGGTGTTCAAAAACTGGTGGAGAACAAGTACCCAATATGATCCAAATGTAGAGCCAAAATAAGATTGTGTAAGCATCTTCTGCTTCTACCAGACACCCGCCGTGTTGAACATGTCAAATCCGGTAAATTATTCAAATCTGGTAGAGGAAACAATAATCTTAAGCTTTCAAAGGGAAAGATCTGTTGCCATATGGGAAACACATATCTTATATTGGTCCACAAGGTCGCAATGTTGACCGTAAAACTTCTTGAGTGATGACTTCAAGTTATTGGTAATATAGCCTATTTTAAGTAGCCTTTTTGTTAGCAACCGACCTCTATGAAGGAATTCACTGTGTCGACTACATGCCCTTGAGCTGCGAAAGAGTTTGGAGATGTAAACTCCATATATCAGTGCGGTTGGAATGTTGCTACAAAGAAAAAAGAAGTTGGCTATTAGAAAAGTGAAATCATTGCGTTAATCATACAGCTTAGTTTGTAGTGTACTCAAGATGAAGGTCAAGGAATGAGGACGATGTGGAAGTGTTTGTAGTATCCTTAATTTTGAGCTCTTTTGGATAGATAAGATGAAGAAAATCACAAAAGCGAGGATTGTATAGAAACAAATCATATATATAACGGAATTTGTAATTATAAAATTGGGCTAGTTTATTTATCCTTATTTTGAAGATGCCCTTCGATGAATTATGCCTCATTTGAGTTGTGAAAAAGATCATCTAAAAAAGGTTCACAGTTTGTGCTCATTTAAATTCCGATAGTCTGTTGAGTGGGGGTAATAACAAAAAAAAGAGTTTTCCAAACTGGACAAATATATTGTCGATCAGAAACCACTTCTTCCTCTGTACAATTTTTCTCAGATTCTGAGTCGTATTTCACAAAGCATGCTTGTTTTTTTACCTATAACAATGTAGTTGTATCTTTGTGCACATTTCTAAATCAAGAAACATCTATGAATCGAATCTTTCACCCGATATACTACCAAAATGGAACCGTACAAAAACAGTGATAAACTAATTTCTTATTTGATTTTAATGCTGCTGATGTGTGGTTACTCGTTGAAACACGTGTAGAGCATAACTAAATTTACTGTTCTGCAACTTCGTTATTTTTGTATTACGATTGTCAATAATAACAGCAGGTATATTGACTGTATACTTACTATTGACAATCTCAGTTGTTATACGCCCGTCTAATGACGGAAGTATTATGGTATACCGATGTCCGATTGTCCTTCCGTCCGTCCGTCCGTCTGTCCGTCCGTTTCATATGTCGCGCTTAACTTGACAACCACATGGCCGATTCACTTCAGACTTTGTATAGGTATTTGGTATGATAGCCTCACGATCTGTATACTTTTTCGTGAAATTTCGATTTTTCTGGCAAGAGTTATAGGAATTTATTCGTTAATTTAAAGGCAATTTTATACATGTCGCGCTCTATCTTGACAACCCTTTTGCCAATTCGCTTCAAACTTTGTAGAGGCATTGGATATGATGGCCTCACGATCTGTATACTTTTTCACGGGATTTCGATTTTTCTTGCAAGAGTTATGGGACTTTATTCGTCAATTTTCAGGCAATTTTTACATGTCACGCTCTAACTTAAGATCCCTTTGGCTAATTTACTTCAAACTTTGTACAGGTATTGGGTATGATGGCCTCACGATCTGTATACTTTTTCACGGGATTTCGATTTTTCTTGAAAGAGTTATGGAACTTTATTCGTTAATTTAAAGGCAATTTTTTACATGTCGCGCTCTATCTTGACAACCCTTTTGCCAATCTGCTTCAAACTTTGTAGAGGTATTGGGTATGATGGCCTCACGATCTGTATACTTTTTCACGGAATTTCGATTTTCTTGCAAGAGTTATGGGACTTTATTCGTCAATTTTCAGGCAATTTTTACATGTCACGCTCTAACTTAAGATCCCTTTGGCTAATTTACTTCAAACTTTGTAGAGGTATTGGGTATGATGGCCTCACGATCTGTATACTTTTTCATGAAATTTCAAGTTTTTGTTGCAAGAGTTATGGGACTTTATTCGTCAATTTTAAGCAGTTTTTTGCATGTCACGCTCCAACTTGACAACTCTTTGGCCAATTCTCTTCAAACTTTGTAGAGGTATTAGGTATGATGGCCTTACAGTCTGTATACCTTTTCGTGAAGCTTAATTAGGTAGTCATAGGTGCTTCTGAATTGGGAACCCCTTACCTTAATCACTTAAAGTTTTGAAAGGGTGACGACGGGCGTATCATGCGACTTGGCGCAGCTGTTTTTATTAAGTCGACAGCATATACGCACAAGAACTGATACTCCAAGGAAACAGTAATTCTGAAAACTGCCCTTTTCCGGATCTAACTACCATCATTGACTCTGGTATAACAAAAACAAAAAATTATGATGAAAGGGATAATTTTGATTTCACTATTACTAGAAACTTCTCTTTCTCTAAAAGTGCGCCACTTTTAGCTGACCTTTTTCTTTATTCGTATGGAGCAAAGTTTTCCCAAGGGCTAATACAACAGCAACAAAAACAACTGGCCCAGGCTTTTAATTTCAGCCTCAGATATAAAGACGCTGTACTTTCTCTCAAAACCCAAGATTCAAAGTACTAGTATATTTACATCAGATCTACCCAAGTAAATTTGAAATTAAAGCGACAACCGATACACTCAATTCTGCTTCATACCTCGACCTTTTGTTATACATTGACGAACTTGGACGTCTGAAATCTAGTTTATATGACAAACATGATGATTTTGACTTCCCAATGGTAGACTTTTCCTTTTTCTGCAGCAATATAACTGCCTCCCAATCATATATAGTGAATATTTCACAATTATTCGTTTACGTAGAGCTTGTAGTTCATACAGTGACTTTGTGGAAATAGCAAAAGCACTGTCACAAAAACTGCTGAGTCAGGGTTATGTTCAGCCGTTGTTACTCTCATTCCTTCGGAAATTCTTTGGCCGTTACCACGACATCATAGATAGATATGAAATGTCAGTGTCACAAATGAAAACTGACATTTTCAGCTAGATTCACGTCTTCCCGGATTTGACATTACCGGTTTTGACTTTACCCTGGATTGACCCACTGACAGTGTGACGGGTGCTGTATACAGAGCAGGACATGCTTACCCTTCCGGAGTACCTAATGTCACTCTTTTTGAGAGTTCACACTGTTAATACTTTTATTTTCATTGTTGATTTCGTAGTGTTTGCGTTTTGTGGTTGTGTTGCGTCTTTGGTCTTCCGTCTTTTGGTGTACTTGCTTTTGCCTTTCCACTGGAGTTTGTAATTTTGTTCTTTGTTCCTTCGGTATTTTACTACCGTTGTTTTTTTCCTTGATGGAGAAGTTCCTCTGGCACTATCATAATCAGCATATATATATATTCGCACGAGTTGGTTCTACTCTTGACGACTGCGTGAACATGGTTAAATATTTGATAAATTATTGAATACAAAATGAAGTTTAATAGAAGATGAACATCTGTTATCGAAATATGGCATGACTCGCAAACAGTGTATTACTTAGGGAATTTCTAATCTTCGATTTAAATAAAATGTTAAAAATGCAAGAAACTGGTAAAAATCCAGAAAAACTGGGACGTAACTTACATTCTTTTCATAATAGGGGATATTAACAGGATATTCTGTAATATTTCCGTTAAATTGGCTCTGGAATCATTTTCAGTAAAATGAATTGTCTGTATACATTTTTACCTCCTGGATTAACATTTATTTCAAATGTTGACCATATCTATATAAATAACATAATACCTAACTGTCTGATAATTTGGTTACTGCAGATGGCCATTTCAACAACTTATTTCTCTTCAGTGCAGATCAAATCAAAACATTTGAAAGACCATATACCAAAACTCTATTTAAATAATAAAATACCGAAGTTACTTTTAATTTATTTTCTGCATTTGCGCATTTCGACATCTTATGTCTCATCTGGTAGAGAACAACAAATAACCAATATGCAATAAAATTTACTATAACTGAGTTTTGAGGTCTTGATTTGTGCCGATATTAAGAAGTATTTCTCAACAGTAATACACTTGCTCCAACAATTATTATTTTCATGGTAAGGGAAAGTTTTGACGTGTTCTAGTACACTCGATTTTTTTTCATTCCGTTGTTGAACAAATTGGTATTTCAGAACGAAAAAAAACTGTCATTTCTCTAAAATTTCCACTTGTCTGCAATGGAAGAGGGAAACGCTCAACGACATAACATAATTCTACAATTTCTTCCTCAATTCAAAAATATTCATTTCGTACTTTCAGGGGGAAATCATGATACAAAAGTGGATAAAAACGGAAATAAGAGATTTGAAAAACTGAACTGTATTATAATAAAATATTATTTCCCTAAATTAAAAAAAGACCTTTGAACAGGGATAAAAATATGAGTACAATTTATATGACAACTTTCATTAAATACTTTGAGTACTTCATGTATACAAAAATCTAACGAAAAGCATGTATAAGTCGGTTGAACGATATGCTATGAATTCAATGTTAGGTCTATGATAAATAAACAAATATGGTGAATTTTGTAAATAACTAAATACCGAAGTTTCTGTAAATTTAGCTTTTTCAGATGGCTAGTACAACTTATGTGTCTTCATTGCAGATCAAATCAAAAGACATAAATTCATAGATTTATAATAATATGAAAGAATGAATCAAAAAAGATCTAAAACGAAGGCCAAAATCAGCAGAGGACAGAGCTAATGTATCAGAGAGATACTCCTTAGTTTCAACAAATATTTCTAAAATTTAGGTATCAAAAGTTTCTAAACAAATCGGTTACCGGACCAGCACCGAGGTACTGGACTACTTTGTTGATGAATACCACGGGGACTAACAGTCCACCAGCAGAGGCATTGACATTGTAATAATTGTAGTTATTAAAATGTTAGTAATTATGTGTTTTCTCATTTGTGTCGCAGCATCGGCTGGTAAGATTTAAAGAACTTAAGGTCCCCTTTTTAAATATGTTGAATAATCAATGAAGGGATATGGAGTAAAAGTCAATGAGAAAAAAATCTCTTTAAATACATGGGCAAAACAGGTATTGGAAGAACGCTTTAATTGTTGTTCTTTATCTTGAAGTCACCATGAGGCCTTCAAGTTTAGGGTATGACTAGTCCATTAAAGAACAACTCTAGTATACTACATGTCCATTCATTGATTGATTGATATGGGGTTTAACGTCACTTTCAGCGGTATTTCAGCTATCTCATGACGGTCAGTTTTAGTGGTGGAGTAAGCCGGAGTGCCCGGAAAGAACCACCGACCTTAGGCAGGTAACTGACACATTTACACTTACGATTGAAAGTCGAGTGCACCCTCTTTGTAATGTACTAAGTGGTGCGCAAACTCAGTGGGGATAGACTACAGTGGTTGTATAGGTAGTAGAACTACCTTAACCACTCGGCCATCAGGCCCCTGTCCATTCATTGCACTTTTTAAATTAAAATTAAGTACATTGTATCTCTAACATTCAAAACTTCCAAATGTTGCAAATTTAGTCATAAAGATGCCTATTTCAGTATTCCAAAATAAAATCGACGTCAAAGACGCACAGTCAAGACCAAACACGTGGCCCAAGTCAAAAGATGGAGCACAGCTACCGACAAAACCTGGAAACAAATCCCGCACAACGAATAATAATCAACACAAATGTGAAAACGAACATAAAGGTGCAGATATAAGAAACATTGCTAGGATCATTACAGAAAGGTATCAACAGGAAGATGTGCATGGCGGAAATTCTAAAGATGTGGCTAAGCAGGTGCCATTGTGGCTTGTACATCAGGTAAGTTATCTAATTTAATAATGAAAAATAGGGGACCTGGAATTTACTGTCGGGGAAACTCAATATAAATCTAGCTACAGAAACAATACTCTCAGTTTCACGGGAATTCATACTCCATATCCTTTCGTAAAATATGAGTTTCTTAGTTTTGAATGTTTTGGTTTTATTTTTGCGTTTTATAGCTTACATCATTTTTCTGCGTTTTCGTATCGGCCATGTCTTTGGACTTGATACTTGTAATTACCACTCCTTTGTTCCTTCAGTATTTTATTGCTGTTGTTCCATGAGATGGGAATTTTTTTAGCTAGTATATATAGGAAAATGGAACGAATAAAGGGATATGGAGTAAATGTACATGGGACAAAATCTCTATCAATAAATGGCTTAAAGATCAAGTTTTGTTTTTATACGAAAAAATATTGGCGACAATAATGGACGATCCCACTTGTGGGCGAGTCTATATGTGAGACAATATTTGAAGTATCAGAAACAAAACTTCTATTATTATTTTCATCGGTATTTAACTTAATCATTTGATAGAGCAAATTTTAAAAAATAAGTATCAATTTTCAAGAAATTGGAAAATTGACTATTGATTAGTAAAAGAATTTGTGCGATCATAACGGTTTAGTTGATGTATATTCCTTTGTTTACATTGATGCCCCGATTCACAAAGTAGGAGTGGCCTTAAATACTGTTTGCCTTTTTTCATTTTGGTCAGTAGAAAATACTGAAAATATTTTCCACGCGAGATCAAAGAAAACTCAAACAAATTAGCGATAAAAGAGTAAAGAGTACTGACACAAAGTGGGAATTTGATAAAAAAATCTTATTTCAAAAATAGTCGATAGAATGTATAAATTTCTGAAAATTATGCCGAGGCAAAAGTGAACCAGTTTTTCTTTTAGATTAAAAGTCAATATTTAATAAAACTTGTCAGAGTGATAAGTACCAAAATATATATATAAATGCCTTATATTTGTAGTTCTACTCACCAAATTTTGGAAAGTTATGTCTTGTCAACTATTAATTTTTGAGAACATAATCATGTAAGCTTTTTTGAATATACAGTTAAACCTGCCTTAGAGACCACCTCTATTAAGCAAAAACCTGTGTTATATGACCCAAATTTTAATATCCCTTCATAGTGCTTTCTTTGTAAATTGAACCTGTATTCAAAGACCTCCTGTCTTATGTGACCCTATTTTGAGGTTCCCTTGGAAGGTCACAAAAGACAGGTTTGACTGTATTTTTTTCAGGAATCCATCTACCGTACGCACTGATGAACTTTTCCAATGGACTTAACAAATTCCGACTGGTTAATACTTTGTCACCAGTTGTGTAGTTACAAACATTTTAAAAGCCTACCTATTAAATGTTTAAGTTTACATAGATTAAACAGTATATCCAAAAGACCGTTGCAACATAGATCCTTTTTACCTTTTGTCATAGATATGGAATATTTTTGTTGAGAATGCCAGAGATATTTAAGTATTGTTTGTTCTCAGAAATTCAAATTATCTTTTACAAATCGCTGATATTATCACGTAAATCATTCTTGTACACGATGCGCATCGAAAATTGCATTTTTGGGAAATATTTGTACATCCAATATTTGTCTTAAAAATGTCCCATTTTCAACTAAAAGTGGGTTTTAGAACGGGCTAAAGGTGTGGGCTGACAGATTCGTAGAATAGGAGACTTTGTATTTCATAGTTAAAAACGATATTTGAAGTAAAATATTATACTTTAATCCACACACTTTTGTGCATGATGTTTTCAAACTTCAAATTTTGGCTCAGAAAATACAAATATTCCATATTGATTATCAAGTGTATGGACAAAATATGTCAATCTTTTACTTTTGTAGATTCTCAATTCGGAGGGGCAACAAAGTGAACAGGAAAAGGCAAAGTTGTTCGACTCTTTGAAATCGTCTATAGACTCATCGATACCAAGTACTCCTTCACCAGGGTGTCCGGCATGTGCTATGTCCACTAAACCAAACTCGGCCAAACCAAAAGGCACTTATTCAGCAGAACATAAAAAAGTTAAATTGAAAACACCAAACACAGCTGTAGGAAATAAACATATGACAGCAATAACACACAAAACCGTTCCAGAAAAATCTGCCCAAACAAAGACACAAACAACACCAAGGAAACAGATATTAAAGTACACCAGTCCATTACCAGTTACCAAAACAGATCGATGTTCAGATATTCATCTTGCAGCTAAGACTAGCACTGTAAGTACCTTTTTAACAATAATAGCACGGTATGATCTTTATAGTAAATATCGTCACTGTACATATCGTACACATGCAAAATGCGTTGCATGTACATCATGCGGTAAAAATAGCACGGTATGTACTTCATAGGTAAATTAGAAAAAAATAGCGCTGGTTGTACTGTAGATAAGGCACAGGGCATGTACTTAAATGTCCAAATGTATGAATAACTAAATACCGAAGTTCTTGTGAATTTTGTTTCTGCATATGCGCATTTCGACAACTTATGTCTCTTCAGTGATATGAAATCTAAACTTTGGAATACTGCCCGTGTCTACTGAAATATATGATGACTCTTTACCAAACCCTTCGGGAGTTTTGAGTTTGATTTTTCTTCCGTAGTGCGGCAGTGTTTTACCAGCAGACTAGATTCCTTGAGCTAGCCGGCAGTTTAGCGGCGAGCACT